>CM035440.1:3912440-3937440 GCA_020310875.1 Ceratopteris richardii
GTATGTATGCATATGCATGTGTGTATGCACATATGTGTGTGTATGCATATGCGAGTGTGATACTTACCAAAACTTACGATCTAGAAAAATAGAGAGGTGTGAGTAGAGAGAGAGAGAGAAAGAGTGAGAAACAGGGGGATGTAGCTCGTGCATGCAAACTAGAGAGTAGCAGGTTTTGTTTCAAGACGTGATGAATGTCGAAATTTTTGCTCTCGATTCCCGCTAAAACATTGCATCGGTATGCGAAGTCTGAGTGTGGGTATGAACGTTGGTAGTTTCCACTAATTTACCAATGCTCATACCGACACTCATACCAATGCATGTGTACCGACGCTATGGAAGTGAATGGTGATGACTGGCGGATCAATTCAGTCGCCTCGCTAACGACGCACGTCGGGTGCTTGGAGCAAGCTCAGGTACAGTGATAACTCAAGGAACTTATTAATCCTATATTTACATATCGATTCTTCATAGTTGTTTCTATATCATTCATCAATGAGTCTTAAAATATTTGGAAGATATTATGAAGTCAAGGACGGCGCACGCCGGGTGCTTGGAGCAAGCTCAGATACAACAAAGATAGCAAAGAACTCAAAGAGTTTGTCAATAGCACGTCAATTGGATCCTATTCAACATGCTCTTAAATGAAATTTCAATTTTTAGTCCTTATCGTTCATGCAAAGTGGTACTCTTGAAGCGTTAAGAAAGTTGTCACTCATATGAGAGTCTAGCAAACAATCCTAGATACATCCACGTTTATATATAAGACTTTGTAAGTAACTATATCTAAACACAAGGAGAGTTCTAACTTTATTTTACTAAAAGTAGAACAAATAAAAATAGAATCTCAATATCTTAGAAACGTACAAAAGTATGGATCGTGGAAATAACAAATGCTTGATACACAGATGACTCAAAGCGATTATTAGTACTTCATAACATCATTCATCTTATCTTGATGTGTATTACTTCTTGAATGACTCATCACTCTTTCTTGGTAAATTTTCTCATCAATAATTAGGAAAAATCTGTCTATTACAGAATTCAATGTACTCAAGATGATGAATAGCTAAAGAGAGAGGTAGGAACCGTACACGTTGAACAATATCATGAGAACTTTTCTTCTTTAATTATTCCTTGTTCCATAGACAAGAAAGCAAAAAATCCCATAAATGAGAAAATAAAATAAAATTATGTGCAACTAATCGCCACAGTTAACAATCACATAGATCTAAAAACAATCAATTTCACATTCCTAGTAGCTTATTGAATGCCACATCAAAATATGAAAGGTGATATGTAACCAAAATATATTGGCTGTTGCATAGTAGTTCTAGAATGAGACGTAGCTACACAAATAACATCCGAAACATAAGACCATCTATATTCGTCAAAGGTTTCGTGCACATAATAAAATATCTCTGATCTTGTATGACTTCATATCATTTCCAGTATCTTAGGCAGTTGTGTCTGTCTTTTCGGGTAATAGAAAACAAATGGCTGCAATATTTATCCATGTATGCAATGTATATTTATGCACACATGTAATGTTTATTTAAGCACGTATCACGATAATACAAATCATTTTAATTTGCTAAAAACTAACTTTAGAGAAAAGGAGTATAAGCAAAAGAATCAATAATCCCGGGCAAATCAAGATAAGATTTCAGAATAGCTGCTCAGAAGAATGCAGATTATAGTCACATGAATAAGGTCAACACAACAATCAGAATTGAGTACAAAGTTTTATCGGATATGATGAATCATACAAAAACTAAAGTTCTTTTTAACCTATTCTTCAAAATGCTTAACGTTTGTAGTTCACAATACTTGGAATCAACAACTACAATGATTTAATTATACTCTCAAATGACCTTTTTCATCATTTTCTATGCTTCTGAACAATAGCGATGAATCTTTGCTTTCATTACGTAGTAAGATCTTACGGTGCTATAATCTAATATGTATGACAAAAGCAACTCAGAAATCTCTAAAGCGTTATATCGTTGATCTCTGAACTTCAACGTACATTCAATCCATCATCATTTATGTATCCAGAACAAACTCACATAGGCGATAGAGAACATGTGATTCGATGTACGTCATTTTTTCGCTGCGTGATTCTTATGCCAGCTAATGTACTTACCAGAGTGTTAGATTCGGAGTAGCAGTATAAAGCAAGTTGTCAGATGGTATTGAAGACAGAGATGAACAAACCCGAAGGTTGACCTTTAATCCATTAAAAATTGCATGATGATGTCTATTAGAAATAGCATGGAATTGAAGCGCAACATCAATAGTATGGTTATTAAGGGGATCTCTTCCCGCCAAGATCAAATGAAATCTATCCCAAATAATGCACAAATTGGTCCTTCTCTGTTTGAATAGATAATCACACAACAATATAATTAGCACAAGGAAACAACATGTTACGTTAAGTGTGATGCGGAAAGTTCAGAGAGTGAATCTGACAAAGTGAATCGCAACGCAGTTATAATTTGACGAAGTTAGAAATCTTGAAAAAAAATAGTAGTTACTCAGGAGAAGTAGTCGCTAGGCATTGGAGCTTTCGCATAGCAGCAAGAAAATCGCATATGTTTCCTCCCTTCAAATCTCCTCGTCAATATCCTTGAGCCGGGGCTATGTGCACTCCACAAAAGCCATCCTAAACACACTTCAGCAATTGCGCCTTTTCTGCAGCGGGTTCTCGTAGTGCATCATCAAAGCCTCTCTTCTCCCTTCAGATCTCCTTCCTAGCAGATGAAATAGAGCGCCCCACTTCCCCTTTTACTGCAGCGCGTCCTCGAAGTAAAGCCTTCCATGGTATTTAAAAAACTTTTTATCAAAACTGAATTAGCAATGCCATCCATGCAGCCCCTTTTTGGCTGTTCGAGCGCATGCATTTCTCCTTCAGCCACCTCTTAGATCTTCCCCTTTTAGAATTGATGACTGTTCAACTTTTGTTGCATGTTGATCCTGTCTTCCTTAGCTACTACCATCCACTTGGCTTTATCTTTGATCCCTAATCATGTCTTTACCAATAGCTTCTTTCTTTGATCAACAAGCTCTAACCCAATTCAAGATCACCATTATCTGCACTATTTTGTAGAAAGAATTGCTTCATCTTTCAACATTCTGTTCCTTCTCTTCAAGTATGTTGTCTCTGAAAATTGCCGATGCTATGTTGAAGTTTCTCTACTAGAATACGGAGAGGAATTCTCTTCGACATTCACCCCCACCAAACCTGTGCTTCCTCCGGATGCGCCAAACCTGCAAATCAGAGAAGGCAATATCAAATTCTTTTGCAAATTATTCATGAATCAAATGTAAATAGTCTATAAAAAATGCTTCTATCATTAGTACATCTTCTGATAGCAAAGAAACTTATAAAATTATGTAAACTTGAATTTCAACCTTTTCGTTCAATGCATGAGTTCGAAAAACAGGTTTTAGAAAGAAACTATAGAAGTCATTCAAATAGTGTTCGCACTAACTCTTCGATTAACTCTGTTCATAAGTAAAGCATATGTCATATAATCCTTCTATCCTCATCTCCTAGCCACTTGCCATTAAGATACAGAAAACTAATTCCTCTCTAGCATACATCCGCCTTATATAGCCCGCTTTTCAATTCAGAAGTGATTTCAAGACCACAACTGATTCATTGAAATCATTTGATTTTTCTTTCATATCTTTTTTCATCATAAATTTTCTTTTTATCATTATTCCTCTTTTCATATGCAGCAACCATTAATGTACCGCTTTCAATTTTTCTTCGCAACTTTTTTTATGAAGGGGAAAGGCTTAACCCCTAATCAGAGCAAAGGATCTAGAGGTAAGCTAAAGCGGGAACTAGGATCTCTTTAGTAAAATGGGTCAGATTTAAGGAAGCTTACCTATATAAAACAAGCCTACTTCTACTAGGAGTTGCAAGTTAAGGGTTCCGTCCACTATTCATATGACAACCATAGGTCTCTAATCCCTATCTTCTCTTCAAGCACGTTCCTACTTCAGTGTAAATTCTACTTTTCATAATTTTAAGAAGTTTCTTAACCTATGTGAAGAATGTACATATCTAATTATGATAATGCATGAACTTTCATAATAAATTAAAACATAAATCAGGTTTAGAACTTTTTCACCTGATCTATATTGACTCCATCTTCAGCTCTCTTTAAGTTCATCAGAACTTTTGGCATAAAATCTTCAATTACTTTGATCAATTCATCTTCAGGACCTGTAAGCAATAATACAGTAGAAACTACAAAACAAGTAATCTTCATTATCATTTAACCTGCAATTTCATAACTCATCGTCAATTTCTGTAAGTGCTCATAAAGCAGAAGATAAAAACAAGTAATATTCATTATCATTTATCTTACAAATATAAATTCATATATTCTATCAGATTCATCTTCATCATGTCACAAATTTCATCATAAGAAAGTCATAGTGGTTATAATTGTTATAAATAATGCATTCTTACTTTTTACATTAGATTTTTCAACCTATTAAACAAAATTCATAAGTTTTACATCAGCTTTTTCAACCTTTGAAACAAAGTTCATAAATTTCAGAAAAAATCATAATGTTCATAGTATAATATAACCATCATATTTGTTGTAAACAAAATCATTTTGTTCAAAATATTCATCATTTCATTATAGTAATGTTCTTCATAATTGTTCATCATAATAGATTTCTTCCTATTTGTGAAAGACAAAAAATCATAAGTTCATCATAAGTTTAGGAAATGACAAGCATATTGATCAAACTTATTTGCAAGTATATTGTACATATAATTTCAAACATGTTTTAGTTTAATTTGAAACCAACAAACTTTTTGTTTCATATTTTAGTATTCTTTTGGTTAAGCAAATTATAATGCAAAATTTTATCATAAGCTTTTAACTAGCTTTTCCAAGCATAAAACTTCATAAAACAAAACAATTTAGGTATATGTTCATCTTCTTTAGGAAAACAGGCATATATGCAGCAAGCAATATCAAAACTTGAAAAGTTTTATCTTCAATAAACAATTCCATCACAATAAAACTATTCTCTAAAATTCTTCTCCTTTTTCTTAACTTTAGATGAGTTGTTGATATTATTTTCAATCTTCCATAAGGCTTCTTGTACCCATTTTCCCATATTCTTGTCATGTTCTAATTGAATTTGAAGATTTTCATCTTCAGATGTTTGTACTATTCTTTCATCATTTTTATTTTTGTCACATTTATTGTCATTTTCTATGACTTTAGGTTCTGTTTTAACCTCATGTATGTCTTTATTTCCATCAATTGATCGTTCATTTTCATCAGCTTTTATCCTGACATCTTCTTCTTTCTTAATCTTTTTCAATGTATCTTGATCCTTATATGTAGTTTGAATATCAATGTTACTCATCGATTTAAATTTAAGAAGGTTTTGATCATTGATATCATTGTCAAGGAGTTCATCTTGAGTTTCACTTTTGTTCATAAATTGTAATTCATAAGACTTGGTTTTCTTATCATAGTTCTTAGGTTTCCATTGTATTTGAAGTTGGGTTTTAGGACTAAATTTTATTTGGTCAAAGTACTCTCTTATCCCTCCTCGACCTAAGTTTAAACGCAAACTTAGTTGTGTTTGATAATCACAAATCTTATGGTCATTTGTAATGACTAAGTGAACTTGACATGCATTATTATAAGCAACGCAATCCTTATACATATGACCTAGTTGGTCACACCAAAAGCATCTTAAGAGATATACTTTCCTATTCATAGCCCTATAGGTTAATCTCTTTTACTCATTCATATGGGTTTCATTAGGCAACTTTGGAGATAAACTTTGCATTTCATGCTCATGTTTGCACTTGCATTTAGGGAGTTCATTGACTTGTTTGGTGAAATCATCTATTTGGCTCTTTAATTTTTTAGCAATTTCTGGTAAAATTCCACACATCAAATTGTTTGAATTAGAAAATTCACTTAACTTGTCAATTAACAGAAATACTTCTTTAAATTTTGCTTGATTTGATGAGTTTAGCTTATCCTCTAAATCTTTGACTTGCACTTCAAGTCCCAAATTTGCATTCTTAGTTAAGCCCTCCATAGTAGATTTCTTTTCATGTGTGTTTAAATTAACTACTTTCTTTTTACTCATTGAGATTAGAGAAACAAGAAGTCTTTGAGGAGTCGAAGAAGAGGCTCAAAGAGTGACTGTGTGTAGATTTATACAATTTTTAATAGGATCAAAATCTAATACATCAATTGCTAATGAATGAATGTGCAAACGTTCCTGCTTCTAATGTCGATGAGAGGGGTGGCGAGATGAGGATAGCTACTTGCCACTCTTCGTGGAGGCGCTCAATTCCCTAGGGAGCAGCCCTCAACACCTAGAAGAATGCAAGGTTCCAAAGACACAGCCACAGCTCCCACGGATGAAGAAGCTTATGCACTTCCACTTGTCGATATAATGTATGGATATGCAAGCCAAATTCAACACTTTATACCTGAGCTGCAAGGCCGTTTCTTCACGTCGGGTTCAAATGTGGAAGCGAATGGTGACGACTGGCGGATCAATTCAGTCACCTCGCTAACGGCGCACGCCGGGTGCCTCGAGCAAGCTCAGGTACAGTGATCACTCAAGGAACTTATTAATCGTATATTTACATATCGATTCTTCATAGTTGCTTCTATATCATTCATCAGTGAGTCTTAAAATATTCGAAAGATATTATGAAGTCAAGGAATTTGTGAATGAACTTTATACATTCTAGTCGTCTTTATCAAAAACTACGGCGCACGCCGCTTGGAGCAAGCTCAGATACAGCAAAGATAGCAAAGAACTCAAAGATTTTGTCAATAGCACGTCAATTGAATCCTATTCAACATGCTCTTAAATGAAATTTCAATTTTTAGTCCTTATCATTCATGCAAAGTGGTATTCTTGAAGCGTTAAGAAAGTTGTCACTCATATGAGAGTCTAGCAAACAATCCTAGATACATCCACGTTTATATATAAGACTTTCTAAGTAACTTTTTCTAAACACAAGGAGAGTTCTAACTTTATTTTACTAAAAGTAGAACAAATAAAAATAGAATCTCAATATCTTAGAAACATACAAAAGTATGGATCGTGGAAATAACAAATTCTTGATACACAGATGACTCAAAGCGATTATTAGTACTTCATAACATCATTCATCTTATCCTAATGTGTATTACTTCTTGAATGACTCATCACTATTTCTTGGTAAATTTTCTCATCAATAATTAGGAAAAATCTGTCAATTACAGAATTCAATGTACTCAAGATGATGAATAGCTAAAGAGAGAGGTAGGAACCGTACACGTTGAACAATATCGTGAGCACTTTTCTTCTTTAATTATTCCTCGTTCCATAGACAAGAAAGCAAAAAATCCCATAAATGAGAAAATAAAATAAAATTATGTGCAACTCATCACCAGAGTTAACAATCACATAGATCTAAAAACAATCAATTTCACATTCCTAGTAGCGTATTGAATGCATATGAAAGGTGATATGTAACCAAAATATATTGGCTGTTGCAGAGTAGTTCTAGAATGAGACGTAGCTACACAAATAACATCCGAAACATAAGACCATCTATATTCGTCAAAGGTTTCGTGCACATAATAAAATATCTCTGATCTTGTATGACTTCATATCATCTCCAGTATCTTAGGCAGTTGTCTCTGTCTTTTCGGATAATAGAAAACAAATGACCGCAATATTTATCCATGTATGCAATGTATATTTATGCACACATGTAATGTTTATTTAAGCACCTGTCACGATGTTATAAATCATTTTAATTTGCTAAAAACTAACTTTAGAGAAAAGGAGTATAAGCAAAAGAATCAATAATCGCGGGCAATTCGAGATAGGATTTAAGAATAGCTCCTCAGAAGAATGCAGATTATAGTCACGTGAATAAGGTCAACGCAACAGTCAGAATTGAGTACAAAATTTTATCGGATATGATGAATCATACAAAAACTAAAGTTCTTTTTAACCTATTCTTGAAAATGCTTAACGTTTGTAGTTCACAATACTTGGAATCAACAACTACAAAGATTTAATTATACTCTCAAATTACCTTTTTCATCATTTTCTATGCTTCTGAACAACAACGATGAATTTGCTTTCATTACGTAGTAAGATCTTACGGTGCTATAATCTAATATGTATGACAAAAGTAACTTAGAAATCTCTAAAGCGTTATATCGTTGACCTCTGAACTTCAACGTACATTCAATCCATCATCATTTATGTATCCAGAACAAACTCACATAGGCGATAGAGAACATGTGATTAGATGTACGTCATTTTTTCGCTGTGTGATTCTTATGCCAGCTAATGTACTTACCAGAGCGTTAGATTCAGAGTAGGAGTCTTAAGCAAGTTCTCAGATGGTATTGAAGACAGAGATGAACAAACCCGAAGGTTGACCTTTAATCCATTAAAAATTGCATGATGATGTCTATTAGAAATAGCATGGAATTGAAGCGCAGCATCAGTAGTATGGTTATCAAGGGGATGTCTGCCCGCGAAGATCAAATGAAATCTGTCCCAAATAATGCACAAATTGGTCTTTCTCTGTTTGAATAGCTAATCACAGAGCAATATAATTAGCGCAAGGAAACAACATGTTACGTTAAGTGTGATGCGGAAAGTTTAGAGAGTGAATCTGACAGAGTGAATCGCAGCGCAGTTATAATCTGATGAAGTTAGAAATCTTGAAAAAAATAGTAGTTACTCAGGAGAAGCAGTCGCTAGCCATTGGAGCTTTCGCATAGCAGCAAGAAAATCACATATGTTTCATCCCTTCAAATCTCCTCCTCAATATCCTTGAGCCGGGGCTATGTGCACCCCACAAAAACCATCCTAAAAACACTTCAGCAATTGCGCCTTTTTCTACAGCAGGTTCTCCTACTGCATCATCAAAGCCTCTCTTCTCCCTTAAGATCTCCTTCCCAGCAGATGAAATAGAGCGCCCCACTTCCCCTTTTACTGCAGCGCGACCTTGAAGTAAAGCCTTCCATGGTATTTATAAAACTTTTTATCAAAACTGAATTAGCAATGCCGTCCATGGAGCCCCTTTTTGGCTGTTCGAGCGCATGCATTTCTCCTTCAGCCACTCTCAAATCTTCCCCTTTTAGAATTGACGGCTGTTCAACTTTTATTGCACGTTGATCCTGTCTTCCTTAGCTACTTCCATCCACTTGGCTTTATCTTCGATCCCTAATCATGTCTTTACCAATAGCTTCTTTCTTTGATCAACTAGCTCTAACCCAATTCAAGATCACCATTATCTGCACTATTTTGTAGAAAGAATTGCTTCATCTTTCAACATTCTGTTCCTTCTCTTCAAGTATGTTGTCTCTGAAAATTGCTGATGCTATGTTGAAGTTTGTCTACTAGAATACAGAGAGGAATTCTCTCCGACAACGTGTATATTGCTTGTGTGATTTTTCAAGCATTTTCAATGGTCATACCGAGGTTGATGCTTGACCGTCGGTATGCACAACATCAGTATGCCCTTGATATGTTCTAGTGTAAGAAACACTTTCAAATGCATGAACCACATCTTTATGGGCAAATGGATGCATAGAGGTCAATGTGTCCTGATTATCTCGACTTACGTCAAGTGAAATACATGGAGGATGCTTCTTGAGTGATCTCAAACCTTCGTGGTAATTCAAATTCCCATGCAGCTCATGGAATTGCAACCTTTCACCTCCTCTTTAACGTGCATAATTCACAATTACTATACCAAGTTCCCAACTTTCCTAATCACTGAGAGAAATTTCCTTTTGTCTTGATCTCTGGACGAGGCTGATTTACTCAGTACAATATCTGGACGAGGCTGATTAACTCAATACAATATGACCATCTTAAAGAGCACTTTCATCCTTAAATGCTCTTCATAGTATGAGACATATAGGGGCATTCCCCCAAATCCCCATAATCTATCCTATAAAGCATGGTAATGAGATCTTCCTTGTTTAATTTTTCTTTTTTTTTTATGGACCATATCCTATGAACGCACTCAATTGAGAGGAATAATAAGTACAAAGTATTGGAATAGCTAGGCATCATTCTATTAACTAGGCATCAACCCCACAAAAGTGTATTGTTCACAAGATATCGGATGAATCGCATCTACATGGGCAAATGAGTGGATAGAAGACACTCTTTTCCTGAATCCTCATTCTATTAGCTAGGCATCATGGTTTCATAGTTCCAACATGCGTCCCGATCAACTCGAGTTAACGCAAGTGCAAACATGTCGGCTGCTTTGAAAAACTAAACGAAATTCCCATCATCTTCATCATACGAGACATATAAAAGCATTCCCCTTGTCCCCATCATCTATCCTATAGGGCATCGTAATGAGATCGTCCTTGGTTCATTATTTCGTTTATTTATGGACCATATCCGTAAAACAGATTAATTGAGGGGAATCATCAATGCAAAGTATTGATATCTAACCAGATCAACAAGGCATGGTTTACACAAGTCGGAAATGTTTATTTCATATCCCAATAGTTGAGTGAATGCATTCTTCAATGTGCTGACATGAAATTATACATCTGTACAGCTTCTTAGAAAATTATGAATCAAGTACCATACGAAGCTTACATATGAATTAATCAAGTCAACTTGGCGCTTGAAGAAATATGCTGCTAGAAATTATTCTCAAAGTTCGTTTACCCATTTGTATTAGACTATCCTCTCACAGATGTCGCTTGTTTCAATGTCTAGAGAAATGTGTTTTTTCTACCAGCATTAGGCCCAAATATAAATTCATAGAGAAATGTGTTTTTTCTACCAGCATTATCCCCTTGTCCCATCCTATGAGAATGATCTATGGCATAAAAAGCACCTCTAAAAGGATGAAAGAAAGATATATTTACGATATCGCTATGGCCTCATCACTCTCTTTTTACGTTTAAAATCCATAAATGAGCCCATAATCGACATTCATAATACCATGAAAGGGACCGCTTCCTTGATTTGTTTTTTTTTTCACTTTTTCCATCCAGCAATCTTTAAAATAAATATGCATGTTCCTTATTTTAATTTCCTCTTCGTATCTTATTTTTCTTCATTGGGTATAGAAGGGATGGAGGACCCTATTTGTCAATTATGTTGTTGGAGATGCAAATCTTTGTCCAACTTGAGGTTTGACCAAGTTGAAATCATGAATATGTTTGACTTGAAGGAGATTGTGGTCAAGCTTAACCTCGTACCAGGCATCTATCTCAATTCCATCAATAATGCATTCCCTTTGGTCCCATCTATGAGATAAGAATTTTACCGTATTAAATTCCCCGCACTCCCACATCGCTATTGTGTGGTGATCCACATCAAAGAAAGAGTGTCATTTTGATTTAAAGCCAATCGCTCGACCACCACTCCCACATCGCTATTGTGTGGTGATCCACACGTGATATGCCTAGATGATCTTCAACCTCTTTCGGTATTTGACTCCATCAACTTTGATCTTTAGATGACAGATAAAGTCCCGATTGATGTTTTTATGTAGAATCCATTGACTAAACACGGATGCTCTTGAAGGGTCAGAGAACCTTAAAATGTTGAACAAAACAACAATCATTTAGGAGGTGAGGTATCTTTGTTAGCTGGGGATTTAACCCTCGTTTTCTTGACTGCAGTGAGTGCACTAATGGCGTTCAAGCGAGGGATTAGCAGGGCTGATTCCATGTCACCTTTGGGCTGATTCCATGTCACCGCTGGCGACACCTTTGGGCTGATTCCACGTCACCTTTGGGCTGATTCCACGTCATTCGGTTGTTCGTATTGCAAACTCGCTAATTTCTGGCTTACTGCAAACTTATCTATCGAATGAGGGGCTTGTTGGGACGATTGCGCCAGAGTTGGCCGAGCTGGACGAGCTTCAGTTTCTGTATGGATTCAGTTTATTTTCTGAGAAGGAAGTTTAATTATCGAAGAGCATGTTCATCACCATTTTTTGTTCCTTCTGATTGTTTCATTTACAGAGAGCTGAATGGCAACTTTCTGGTGGGGCATATACCGCCAGTGTTAGGGAACCTCCTGAATCTTGTAAGCTTGGACTTGTCCCATAACTTTCTCTCAGGCGTGTTATGTCTACAATTTCAACTGCTGACTGTGTTGCCTTGCTCGCCTTTAATATGGTCTCGCCGGAACTGTTGTAATCATTATTATGGCTCGGAAACGGTGTTGCACATGAGATGCGATTCAGATGGCCGCTGGAGAATACAATGTAAAAGTTGATCTTCATCATCTTGAATGATTATCCCACCATATATGCTCCAAGAGTTGCTAGCCTTCTTTATTTTGTCTTGTGCGGGGACATCGTTATTTCTACAGCAGGCTTGGACGTCAATGTCTATCTTATTAGCTTCTACACTTTTGTTGATGAATTCGTCTATTAACAATGCCAAATTCATGAAAAGAGTCCATCCCGTTTCTTAAGACGCATATTTCATACTTATTTTTTATCAAAATCGCTTCTTTTATTCTTGTGCATCTCGGCTATTAAGCACAAATGAAATTGAATGATGAAAAGAGTTACCAAAAAAAAGAGAGTCCGGACATAAGAAATAATAACATGTGTTAGATAGCTTGCATATGGAATAGAATTACCTTACCAAGAGCATAATAAGACTTCCACAAGCTCGTAATCAGGTACGTAATGAAGGTGACAACATCACCTTATATTTCTTATGGGAATCCATAAGACCATTCCTTCACCTAACATTACAACACATCTAACTATGCTATTTTCACCTGAGGATTGTGTGCGTATCTCTTACCTTTATAAATCTCTGTATATCCTTCCCAATCCCCCAATACAAGTGCAAACTACTTCTTATATATATCTCCAAGCCTAGAGAATGACCTGCACCAAATCCAATCATCTACTTCACCTTTACTACTTATTGCCTGAGTGCCACTCCTAACTTACAAAAGTGATGGAAGAGTGGGCGAATTTCAGAGTAGTAGCCCAATTTTGATTCTGCCAAGTAATCGATTTTAGCTCTACACCTTCACCCGCTAACTTTGAATGCTAAGAATAAGCACTCCATTTTGAACCCTCATTATCCCCATGAATCAGATAGCCGACTTGACTCTAAATCAAGGTGTGATGCTAAGGAGGAATGGTGAAGAGGTGAATAGTATGAGAGAGAAGTCGAGTCCATTAAGAGGTGAATCATACCAAAGACAAATTTGAGGCATCCTACAAGTATGAATTTCCACACATAGATGAATTTAAGGAACCAAGACAAATTTTCTCTCTTGGTTCTAATGAATTTTGGAGCTAGGAGGAATCTACTTCTAGACAAGCTTCATCTTGCCAAACGAATTCCAAACTTGCTTGTAGAGATGAATTTCGCTTCTTACTTATTATAGGGTGGAGCGAACTTGAACGAGTTAAAAGTAGCATCCTTTAACTATTGAGAAACTTATAAATTAATGTCATTCATAGATAATCTTCTGATGATACATGTGTTATGATATTAGCAGACATTCTTCCGTTTTAGTTCAAGTTCTAGATAAGTCTAACGCTCAATGATCCATTGGTATTCAAGGATACGTGCACATGTGGTGATCACTATGAATTGAGTATTCTTGGGTTGGTGATTAGAATCACTTATCTATCTTCATTACACATGTTCTATCGTGTGGCTTGACCTTCTTTCCCAATACATTGTTGTTCCTATTTTCTTGAAGCCACTCAAAGCATAAACTTTTAATGAGATTAAATCATTCAAACTATTTCTCACAAGATCTTTCTCATAAGATCAGTATCTTAATTGAGGTGGATTTCATGTGTATAAACAATGAAAACCATTTGACTATCAGCTATTTAAGAATCAAATCAACGTATGATGAAGATAAAGTAGATCTCTTCCTACATATCATTCATCTACAAGAATATTTAGGAAGATGCGTGTGGGATTCATGAAATAATTTATGATTCTAACTCTTTGGGGGACTTAAATTGGTAGCAATTTTCACAATGAAAGTTCCATAAATTCCCCCATTGTAATTTTGTAAGTACATACAAACTCCGTATATTTAATGTTTTATTACAAACTCGGATAGTAGAAAACTTGTGTAGTTACAACAACATCACAATTTTTAACATAGATGATGTAAAAAGAACAACTCGCTTTGTAGAAAATAACAGTGAACAACAAATATAAAACTTGAAGAATCTAAATGGAAATCAGATCAGAACATAGTTAATGGTTGGTCAAATGAGTTAACATAGAGAGTTAGCCTCGATAAGATCTAAAGATAAGATGTAAAGATGTATCTTATTTGGCCTCAATTCCTAAAGAACCAAATATGATATAACCAAGTTTGGTCTAGCTAAAACTGGTTGCTTCTTGCTTCAATTCTATAGTTTAGATGTCTCATCAAGTTACACCTATTTTGACTCAGTTATATCAAGTTACTTCCTAGTTCAATGGCATCAAATTTCAACTAAATGTCATTGTTGAACATAGCAATTCTATTGACATTTGATGCCTAGGCATCGACTTCTAGTATATATGTTCCTATAACTCAATGCCTCGCATCAAATAGCACCAACTATGCACGAAATTCAATCATACTAAATCCTAATGAGCACGAGAACTGACCCTGTCATGGAATAATATAAAGTATTTTGAAAATGCTTTATATGAGGTGATGGTTGGGTACTCTTCCTAGACTTCACTCCATGTGAAGCACCCAAGCCTCCTCATCATCACCTCCTAAATCTTCATATAAACCATGTGACTGCATTGTGAGGTTTAAAAGCGACATGATAAGTTATTGAAAGAGCAAGTAAAACTGATCAATGACAAGACTCTACTTACTTATTTGGCTCTATGACGATCTCCTCAAGGCGTAGGTATTTATAAATGACCCTTGATAATGTTGAAATTATCAAACTGTCATCCTTTATGCCTTGTAATGCTATCCAAGGTGTTAGCTTCATATCCTTAGTAGCCTCTTCAATGGAGAGATCAATTTTCTTTCCCTTTCCCTTTACATATACCTAAGGAACTATTTTTGCCTTTTTCTATTTCTGACCTTTCACCTATTTGCTCTCCCACATTGTGAATATTTTATCCTAGAGATCCAAGATTTCCCCTGTCCTCAAGGCAAGTTGGAAACATGGGTCAAATTTATGGAATGCTTCTAACTTCACATTGTCATCCACTGCTATCCCTACCTCTATTAGGCATTGCTTTCTCAAATTTGGACGGACCCTTCCACCATCTGCCCTTAGGGAATCAACATACTCACAGTGAAAGAATCGGATACGCTCAATGGATGACATTTTCTTCTTGTAATCATTGTCATTGTTGTGGTCCCAAGCTAGGAGTTTACTCTCCTTTGTAGTCAAACCAACATAGATTTTACACTCTCCATACCTAAAGAAGTATGTATTTGTATGTTGTTTTACAAGTTGTCTTTAGGGCTTTGCAGAGTATGATCCTCTCATAACAAAATATGTATGGTCCTCAAACAAACCTTCATTGGATTCCTCCACCAACCCTCATTCATTTGGATCGACCATTACCAAGAATGGTACAACGGTTGCATGTGAGTTTATCTTCATTTTCTTCTTAAGATTCTGTACATGCAAATTGTGTGGATCCCTTATCTCAAGAGGCCTCCTTCCTTTAAGTGACTCTATTTTGGGTCTATTGATTATAGTAATGGGGAGGTGGAAAAGTTGCCCCTTTATCACAAGCTTGTTCTTGAAAATATTCTCCATTATCTTATTCTGTTTTGTAAGCAATATCCCATATGTCAGCTCTCCTCCAGGGGAAACTATGTCATTATGAGGGTTTGAGCTTTCTATTGATTCCACATGAGTTGGCTTGATCTTCTTCTAGGGCTTCTTCTATATAGGCTACTATCCCTTTGACTTTATAGGTGTCGTCTTCCTTTGCTAGCTTGGCATGATATTCCCCTGTATCCATGGCAAGACATCCACAATCAAATTGTTTGATTCACTGCAGATCTGAGGGAGCCTCTCTCGAACACAACATTTCGAACATAGGCCAACCTTTAACACAAGGCCATATTGAAAATCCTGCATGGTGGTAATCCTTCCCCTCCCATAGGCGCTAACAAATACAAGCAGGTTGGAATTCTTCTTATCTATGTGTGGAAGGCACCACTCGAGATTTTTCATGCCTCAAAGTGGTCTTTCTTTCCTACTGACTTTAGTCTCTTTGGATTTATCCTTTCTCCTTGGCTCTTCCTTAATGGACTTGACACTCTTATGACCACCTGATGATATGGCAACTGGATTACTTGCACACTTAGAGGAGAAAGATAAGATGCTCTTCTTTTGCTTCAGAGGATGTCCAATGCTTTTGTCGTGAGCACCCTCCCTCTCTTGAGCTTAGTATCACCTTCAGCTTCTTAAAGGATTTCTCCTCTTTCTTCTCAATGCCCTTGAACTTATACAATTTATGTTATGCAAGGGCATGACATTGTTGTAAAGATAAGATTCATCTCAATCTTTGGGGTCCAAGAATATGTAAGTCATCAATCTTGTGCTGCAATGTGATGCTTGGCATCAAATTTTGCGTATAAATTGATACCAGTCATTGACCTTAATGTCAAAGGCAATACCATGCATCGAATTCAAGGGTCAAGCCTATGCAAAACATGAACCCTTGGGTCCGATTTCATGTTAGGCATCGAATTTGGGGCATGTCAATGCTTGGCATTACCATTTCCTCACCCAACTTGATGTCGGGCATACAATTGGGTCACAAGGTCAATGTGAGGCATCCAGCTAGCCTCATAAATTGATGCTCGACATGGATTTGGGCAAGGAAGTCGATGCTAGGCATTGTCTTGAAGTCAATCCTAGTGTTTAAATTCGATGCCTGGCATTGACTTCCTCACCCAACTCAATGCCTGGCATTGCATTTGGAGGCCACGATGATGCCTCACATCGACCTTCTTGCATAGTTTGATGTTTGGCATCGACTTTCTCACCCAATTTGATGCTAGGAATTGACGTGGCCCAAAATTTGATGCATGGCATGGAATTTTCCACAAATGACAGTGCCTAGCATCGAGCTTTCCTGCAAAGGCAATGCTTGGCATTGAAATCCATCACTCTAAACTCGGACAAAAAAGTTTCTTTGATTTTGACATTATTACCACTACTTTCTAAAATTGGAAACTTTGAGAAGAGGTGCTGGATGATTCGACAGCATTCTCAGGCATTGAAAATAACTTACTAAGCTTCTTCATGAATCTGATGCTTCAATGGTGGTTTTTCATGGTAGTAATTGAAAACAAATAATGTTTTCCACTATGGAAGAAAAAAATGACCTTTTTTCCAACATTATTTATATATATATATATATATATATATATATATATATATATATATATATATATATATATATATATATATATATATATATATATTGTAGAGGAGGTACTGGGGTATCCGCTTTTAACAAAAGTAGAGAATGAAAACTAAACATGTCCAGTACATCACCTACTCAAGGGGGGTTATCTTTAGGGAAGTATACCCTTTAACATTTCTGTGAGCAGGTAGATAACACGGATTGCACAGAGTGGTAAATACTTCAGAAAATATGGACAACCAATGACCAAGGAAGACCATACACTTCTTGATTCGAATCAGACGATTACAAGGTTGGACAGAGTGATGCTCAAAAGTGCAAGCTTAGGGCTGACAAGCCACCCTAAAAGTATTAACTCCAATACAACAGATCAGCATAAGGGGCCACTAGTATGCAGGCTAACTCAGAGCAATCCAAATGGTAGAATTTCTCAAGAGAATAGAGATTAATCAACACACTGACTCACAGAAAAGAAAATAAATCCAAGCTACTCTCTTACACTATAGTGCTCATAGCCCTCCACTGAGAAGCCTACCCTCTCTATACACACTATAGAGTAGCTCCTACAATAGACTTGAAACCACCAAGTGTAAGAGAGGACTTCTGCACGTACGCACGAACCACTGTATCTCTAAACTTTTTGTACCCCAATGAGCAAAAATCCATTGCTTTTATAGGCCTCCATAGGTCAAGAGAGCCTTGCCGAATCTTCACGTCCACTGATCACGCACCGGTTGATCTCCCAAAAATTAGGGGGTAGGTCAAATATTCCCTTGATTTGAATTGAATCCTCAAAAATAGGTAGTCGCCGTGAATGGTTGGCGGCAACATTTGTTTATGCTACTTTCACTTTTTAACAATTCCACTTTAATTTCAAGTCCTTATTAGCTCCGATGATGACTGATAACTGTGAAACACATTGAACTCTTGGACCAAAAGGAGCTTCTTCCTCCTCTTCATAAGCCTCATGCATGAGTTGATGTTGTTCCCTCCTCATTTCTTCTTCCATGCTAACATTTTGTAGAATGGGTTCCTCATATTCATGAGACTCCAT
Organism: Ceratopteris richardii; assembly: GCA_020310875.1. Taxonomy (NCBI): domain Eukaryota; kingdom Viridiplantae; phylum Streptophyta; class Polypodiopsida; order Polypodiales; family Pteridaceae; genus Ceratopteris; species Ceratopteris richardii. The sequence continues at coordinate 3,930,915 of CM035440.1, forward strand.
ATCCGCCATCTCCTGAGATTGCTTGGAAGGAACAATTGTCTCCAAAATTGTGCGGCGTGGATGTGTAACGGTGCGGGTGCGTGTGCGTTTGTATGTGTGTGAAGGGGGGGGCGCATGTGTGCAGGTGGTGGGAGTGGGCGGCAGGTGTGAGAGGGGAAGTATGCATGTGAGAGGCGAGGGGCGCATGAGTGCACGTGAGGGGAGGCGGGTGCGCGGGGTGAATTGGGGGAGGGAAGTGGGGGTGCGGGGTGGGGTGGCCGGGTGGGGAGGCAGGGTGGGGGTGCAGATGGGGGAGTGGGGTGGGGTGGTGGGATGGAGGAGTGAGGTGGGGAGGGGGCGCAAGGGGTGGGGAGAGAGAGAGAGAGAGAGAGAGAGAGAGAGAGAGAGAGAGAGAGAGAGAGAGAGAGAGAGAGAGAGAGAGAGAGAGAGAGAGAGAGAGAGAGAGAGAGAGAGAGAGGGGGGCGCAAGGGGTTGGGTGGCGGGATGGGGGAATGGGGTGGGGTGGTGGGATGGGGGAGTGGGGTGGGGTGGTGGGATGGAGGAGTGAGGGGGGGAGGGGGTCGCAAGGGGTGGGGGGAGAGAGAGAGAGAGAGAGAGAGAGAGAGAGAGAGAGAGAGAGAGAGAGAGAGAGAGAGAGAGAGAGAGAGAGAGAGAGAGAGAGAGAGAGAGAGAGAGAGAGAGAGAGAGAGAGAGAGAGAGAGAGAGAGGGCGCAAGGGGTTGGGTGGCGGGATGGGGGAATGGGGTGGGGTGGTGGGATGGGGGAGTGGGGTGGGGTGGTGGGATGGAGGAGTGAGGTGGGGAGGGGGGCGCAAGGGGTGGGGGGAGAGAGAGAGAGAGAGAGAGAGAGAGAGAGAGAGAGAGAGAGAGAGAGAGAGAGAGAGAGAGAGAGAGAGAGAGAGAGAGAGAGAGAGAGAGAGAGAGAGAGAGAGAGAGAGAGAGAGAGAGAGAGAGAGAGAGAGAGAGGGGCGCAAGGGGTTGGGTGGCGGGATGAGGGAATTGGGTGGGGTGGTGGGATGGGGGAGTGGGGTGGGGTGGTGGGATGGAGGAGTGAGGTGGGGAGGGGGGCGCAAGGGGTGGGGAGAGAGAGAAAGAGAGAGAGAGAGAGAGAGAGAGAGAGAGAGAGAGAGAGAGAGAGAGAGAGAGAGAGAGAGAGAGAGAGAGAGAGAGAGAGGGGGCGCAAGGGGTTGGGTGGCGGGATGGGGGAATTGGGTGGGGTGGTGGGATGGGGGAGTGGGGTGAGGTGGTGGGATGGAGGAGTGAGGTGGGGAGGGGGGCGCAAGGGGTGGGGAGAGAGAGAGAGAGAGAGAGAGAGAGAGAGAGAGAGAGAGAGAGAGAGAGAGAGAGAGAGAGAGAGAGAGAGAGAGAGAGAGAGAGAGAGAGAGAGAGAGAGAGAGAGAGAGAGAGAGAGAGAGAGAGAGAGAGAGAGAGAGAGAGAGGGGGGCGCAAGGGGTTGGGTGGCGGGATGGGGGAATGGGGTGGGGTGGTGGGATGGGGGAGTGGGGTGGGGTGGTGGGATGGAGGAGTGAGGTGGGGAGGGGGGCGCAAGGGGTGGGGAGAGAGAGAGAGAGAGAGAGAGAGAGAGAGAGAGAGAGAGAGAGAGAGAGAGAGAGAGAGAGAGAGAGAGAGAGAGAGAGAGAGAGAGAGAGAGAGAGAGAGAGAGAGAGAGAGAGAGAGAGAGAGAGAGAGAGAGAGAGAGAGAGAGAGAGAGAGAGAGAGAGAGAGAGAGAGAGAGAGAGAGAGAGAGAGAAAGAGGGGGGCGCAAGGGGTTGGGTGGCGGGATGGGGGAATGGGGTGGGGTGGTGGGATGGGGAGTGGGGTGGGGTGGTGGGATGGAGGAGTGAGGTGGGGAGGGGGGCGCAAGGGGTGGGGAGAGAGAGAGAGACAGAGAGAGAGAGAGAGGGGGGGGGGGCATAAGGGGTTGGGTGGCGGGATGGGGGAATGGGGTGGGGTGGTAGGATGGGGGTTGGGTGGCGGGATGGGGGAATGGGGTGGGGTGGTAGGATGGGGGAGAGAGGTGGGGTGGCTGGGTCGGGGAGTGAGGAGGGGTGCTACAGACCCCCACATCAAGCTTTTGCACCGTCCCTGGTGCAACTTCTTCTCATTGAATGAAATACTGCTAATACTCGAATGACACGTGGTATGTACAGTGGTTGAAATTCTTCCAAGTCGACTTAGTTTCGATACTTCTTCACTCTGGAGATGTTGACCAAAGGAATCCTTTTACCTTGCAGATCTTCCAGATGCACAGTGCCATGTGGCAATACCCTGATAACCTTATATGGTCCTACCCATTTGGGTGCCAATTTAGTTTGAATTGGTGGAACCTGATGCACTAAAACCATAGTCCCTTCCTGAACTTCATTGGATCTCAGATACCTGTCATGCAATCTCTTGCGCTGTTCTTGTGTCACCAGAAGTTTCTGCATTGCCCCTTCTCTGTACTCTTCTAATGCCACCAATCTTTGAATGGGAGGTTCAATTCCAATGGTTTTGATTCCTATTTCTTTTCTGATGATAAACTCAAATGGTGCCAATGCCTCTTTCCCATAAACTAAGCGAAATGGAGTCTCGCCTGTGGTTCCCGTCTTCGTAGTTCTGAAAGCCCAAATTGCACCAATTAGTGCTAGTGGCCAAGAGCTTTGATGATCAAAAGATAATTTGTGAAGTAGTCCAATCAAAATCTTATTGGAACTCTCTGCTTGGCCATTTGCCCTTGGGTAATAGGCACAAGACTTTTTATGGAAGATTTTGTACTTGTCAAATATAAACTGGAGCAATTGATTTACAAAATGTGTGCCCCTATCACTAGTAATTTCGAGGGGGCAACCAAATCTTGAGAAAATACGTTTATACATAAATTTAGCTACTGTTAGAGCCGTACAGTCCACAGTAGCTTTAGCTTCTATCCATTTAGTGGCATAACATGTGGCCATCAAAATATACTTTTTACCTCCCGGTTGCCCAATTGGACTAATTGGCCCTATGAAATCAAGACCCCATCGTTCAAATGGAAGCCATCCGGTAGATATGATTAATGGTTGGAAATTCAATCTGGTTGGGGTGGGAGCACATCTCTGACAGATGTGACATTCTTTTGCAAACTTGATTGCATCCTTGAAAATATGAGGCCACCATAACCCTTTGTGGATGATTCTATGAGCCAATTCTTCCCCCTTTAGGTATCCTTCATTGTGTGCAGCCTCCAGCAAAAGATTTACCTCTTCTGGATAGACACACCTTCTCAATATATCATCCTGAGAGTATTTATATAAATTTCCATTTATAAGAGAATATGCTTTGGTTTTCAGGAGCAATCTTCTCTTTTCTACAGGTGTCATGTTCTGGGATCTTTCCAGTAGTGAGAATATGAAGAATTTCATCATATCAACCTGTCCGAATTGCTACTAGAAAAAGATTGCTATCCACCAGTTCATCATTAATACCTGTTGCCTTTTCGCTCATTGTCGTCTTGGACACTTGATCTGCCATGTAGTGCTCTTTTCCTGGCTTAATATGAATATCAAAATTAAATTCTTGAAATAGGAGTAACCATCTCCAAATCCTTCCAGCTACTCTAGGCTTGTTTATCAAATACTTCAAGGGCTGATGATCGGAAATAACAATGAAATGTACACCAAGGAGATAATGTCGGAACTTCTGAAGAGCAAAGATGATAGCCAAACCTTCTCTTTCCGTTGTACTATAATTTCTTTCAGCTTGGTTGAGTAGTCTGCTTGCATAAGAGATAGGTCTATCCACTTTGTGAGATGATGGTTGAGCTAGAACTGCACCAACAGCATGGAGACTAGCATCTGTATGCACATGAAATTCCAATGACCAATTAGGAACACTTAAAAGTGGAGCAGTACATAGCCTCAACTTTAGTTCACAAAATGCTTTGTCGGCTTCAGCACTCCATGAGAAAGGGATCTTTTTACTGGTAAGCCTTGACAAGGGCTTAGCAATTTCCGAATACATCCTAATGAATCTTCTGTGATACCCTGCATGGCCCAAGAAACTTTGCACTTCCTTTGGGCTTTGTGGAATTGGCATAGAAAGAATAGCTGTAACCTTTGCAGGGTCAACAGTTATACCTTCACTAGATACTATGTGACCAAGAAGAGTACCCTTAGTGACCAAAAAGTGACATTTATCAGGATTCAATTTCAAACCCGTTTTGAGACATTGCTCAAAAATTTCTTTTAGATTTTCCAAATGATCATGGAAATCTTGAACTACCGCCCTTCTATCTGTACCTGAGAATACTGAAAAGTCATCCATAAATATGGTGGGAGAAAGGTTGTTAACCATTTGCCCAATATCAGATACATCGTTCTATTAAATGAAGCTGGTGCATTCTTCAAACCAAAAGCCATACGAGTATAGACATAAGTGCCCCAGGGAGTAACAAAGGCTATTTTGTCCCAATCATCAGGGTGAATTACTATCTGGTTGTAGCCACTAAAACCATCCAAGAAACTATACAAAGTGTGACCAGCTACTTCCTCAAGCACTTGCTCTGTGAAGGGCTGAGGAAATCCATCTTGGATAGTCACTTTATTCAAAGCACGGAAATCAACACATACTCTTATTTTTCCACTATTTTTCTTGGGCACAATAACCAGGGAAAGCCACCTGGAATGTTCTACTGGAACAATTATACCCGCTTCTTCTAGTTTGTAATCTCTGCTTTTACTCCCATTGCATACTTCGGATTGAGTCGGTATGGTCTACTTCTTACAGGCGCGGCTCCCTCAACTAAGGGTATCCGATGTAACCCAAGCTCTTCTGGTATCCCTGTTAGATCTATGTAGGACCATGCGAAGACACTTTTATAAGTAAAAAGCAAAGAAGTTACCTTCTGTAGCAAGAGAGGATAATGCCACAACGAGGATGCCAAATGGACCATTTGAGGGTTCTCTTCATCCCCTAAATTTACTTCTTGAACCAATGTTTCAGGACTGGTCTTGCTTGAGAAATCATCTCCACTATATGCAGGAGTGGATTTTAATTTATATTCTGCAACCTGTTCTTTCATCCATCCTTGAGGTATATCTGCAAAAGGAAGATCTTCTCTGCTCTTAGGTTCATAATCTTTCCTCTCTCATACTTTTATATTGGTTGCCTCCTCAAAGCTTGTATTTTCCTTCAATTGCTCATTCTCCAACACCTTGTGATCTTCATTGCTCTTTTCTGTAACTTCCTTATCTGCAACTTCTTCCTCAATTTCATTGATCTCTACTGTGCAACACTCTGCACTTCCCATCATCCAATTTAACAATGTATCATCTTCTTGGGGTAGAGAGGGCATAACCTGAGCATCCACAGTATATCCAGGGGTTTTTCCTGAATCAAACCCTTCTTCCAAATGTAGTTGCAGTTGGCTATTGGTGCTTGTTGAAATCCATAGTTTATTTTTCCCCCAATCTTGCAAAGCTTTTGCTTGTCTCAGCCAAGGTCTCCCCAGGAGCAAAGGATAGGAAGTCACCTGTGGAAGTGCAATAACAACAAAATCCAACACAAAGTGGCAACCCTGTACTATCATCCGCACCTTTTCAATAATGCCAAGAGGCGCAATCCGATGTTGATCTGCTAGTGTAACAGTAAATGGTGCCATTTTGGTGGGGTTCAAATTTAGCTTCTTCATTGTAAAATCTAGCATCAAATTGATACCAGAGCCTCCATCTATGATCACACCTGTAAGAGCTTCATCCTTTATACAAACTGATAATCTTGAACTTTGGTAGTCTGCTAAGGGTGTAGGGGGAAAATCAACCATGAAACCATCTATACTAGGTGATTGGACCAAGTGAGCAGAGTGTATAATCTTTAGTAAGTCACTTCTTATTTTTGAATCCATCCTTATAAGTTCATATAGACTAACCTTATGATGAATACCTTCCAAGATCTGTTCAATGTTTACCACCTGAGTGTTTTCTTGCAGACTGGTTGGTTGGTCCTTTAGAGAGGTAGTCATCTTATCATAAGCTCCTTCAATTTCTACCTGGTCTTTCCATCCAGACTTCTTTTCCTCCTCTTTATCCTGAAATCCTTGTTGTTCATCTCCATGGGTTGCAGCCGCTTGCCTAGCTCTAGTCATTATGGGCATTGCAGAGGATGAAACGACATAAGACTGAGTGGTTTTCCCTTCTTCATGTGGAGAGACTGCAATCATGTGGATTGGAGCAGGACGACCTCTTGGGCAATCTTTGGTATAATGATCCTTGGCCTCTGCACAATGTTGACAAGGAGGCGCATCTTCTGGAAGAGAACACCGATTTTGCATGTGGCCATACTCACCACAACGATAACACATCAAAGGTCTATTGTATCTCGGCTTTGCGGGCCGATTCTCCTCCCTATTAGATGTATTTGAAGTACTAGCATAGTATGAATCGAAAGTTTGAGGGTTACTTCTTTGCTGTGTACCCTTGAGGTAGTAGCAATCCCTTGCTTCATGACCATCTTTTCCACAAAATTGAGAGCTTCCCTTAATAGGGCAATTAGCGTTGGAATGTCCATTGT
>CM035440.1:3942440-3957440 GCA_020310875.1 Ceratopteris richardii
ATTATCCATATTCACCATATTTTGATACACACATACTCTTCATATCCGCTTAGGCACTTTACACACAATTTCCTATATCTAGTTCCTATTTCTGCCTAGATTCAGATATTGTCAGTTTGTATCAGATTCACACATTGTAATATGAAATTCATATACAAATAGTGTAGGTGAGCATTCTAGCTTATCATACCATCTGGAAAAGCTTTTCTACTCTCTCTCTATCTTTCACTCATCTATTTTTTTAGTATTAAGGTGTGTATGCTAAGGTTCATGTGTTCAAAGATCCTATAAATATGTGATTATTGTTATTGAGGCCCACCCCACTTCCAAAAAGAAGGTGGAAGTTCTTATTATTATCAATTCATTATTCAAGGAAAACTCTTCATAGTTCATCAAAAATAGAGCATTACATAGAGGAAATTTGAGAGTGGGAGAATTGGAAGATACAACATCAATGCAAGAGGAAGAGAAGCTCAAGAAAATCAATCAAACGAGCAAGGTAAGTTTATGCTTAATGTTTTTGGTAAATTTGGTTATTAGGCCAAGGATTGTGTCTCCAACCCAAATACAAGAGGTGGTTTTGGAGGACACAAAAGAGGAAGAGGCCAAGGCCACATGCATAAAAACAAGAACATAGTGCAACGGGAGGCATAGACACAAAAGCAAAACATTCTTATGGCTATGCATACAAGAAAAACACAACATAAAAGGTAAACAAGAACTTGGTATGAAGATAGTGGTTGCTCAAACCACCTAAGTCATAATATGATGGTTTTGCAAGTAGATATAAAGCAAGGCTTGTTTGTAAATGTTATGCACAAAGTTATGGGATCAATTATGATGAGATATTTTCTCCCATTGTGAATATATCGACAATAAGGACATTCATCTATTGTCGCCATGAGCAAGGTATGGAATCTTTATCAATTAGATATCCAAAATGCATTTTTCAATGGTGATTTTAAAGACGATATGTACCATAGCAAGTGGATGGTTATGAAGATTCCAAGAACCATGCACATGTACGTAAATTCTCGAAAGCAATATATGGTGTTAAATAAGCTCGAATGGTTGAGAATTCTAGATTGGCAAGTTTCTTGAAAAGCGGTGATATAGGTGCTGTAATGGAACTACTTGTTTCTATGTTAAACTTGAAAGATGATTGATTGTTTATGTCTCAATTTATTTGGATGATTTGATAGTAACAAGAAATGATGAAGGTGAAATAGCAAGGATCAAAGCACAACTTGGGTCTGAATTTAAAATTTTAGATTGAGGAGAATTGACATACATTATTGGAGTGGAAATTATGGTAACAGAAAATGGTGTATATCTTCTACAAAGAAAGTATGTTTCAGATTTGTTGAAGAAATATACCATGGAGCATTGCAAGAGTATCAGTAATCCAATGGAACCCAATGTGAAGTATAGTGTTGAAGATGGTGAACCTTTACAAGATCCACTTATGTAAGGCCTTTGATTGGTTCTCTTCTATATGCAACTTTTGCAAGGTAGGAAATTACATTTATTGTAAGTATGTTGTCTTAGTTTTTAAATAAACCCACTAGTGTAAATATGCAAGAAACAAAACAGGGTCTTGAGATATTTGAAAGGTACTTTAGATGAATGTTTGGGCTATACATGTCTTGAATTTTTGGATTTGAAAGCATACAATGATGTGGATTGGGTTGGAAATTAGGATGATAGAAGGAGTACATGGGGATATTTGATATTTGAAGGTAATAACTTGGTTTCATGGATCTCTAAAAATTAGTATACAATAGCACTTTCAAGCACGTAAGCTTAATATAGGAGTCTTAGAAATGTAGCGTGTGAGATTATATAGTATTTGAAGATTTATGAAGAGAGAGAGAGAGAGATAGTGAGAGAGAGGGGGGGGAGAGAGAGAGAGGGAAGGGAAGGAGAGAGGGAGAGAGAGAGAGAAGATGACAAACTGTATCGCGGCATTTCCCTCCCTATCTCTTTTCTCTCTCTCTTCTCTCTCTCTTTTCCCCACCACCCCCCCGGCCCCCACCGTCACCTCGACCCCCTCAACCTCCACTGCCCCCCTCCTTTTCCCCCACCACCCCCGCAGCCCCCACCATCACCACGACCCCCTCCAACTCCACCGTCCCCTCCTTTTCCCACACCACCCCACGACCCTCCACCACTCCACGACCCCCCACACAACTCCGCACCACCCCACAACCCTCCACCACTCCACGACCCCCCCACACAACTCCACACAACTCCGCACCACTCCACGACCCCCCAAACAACTCCACACCACCCCACAACCCTCCACCACTCCACACCACCCCACGGCCCTCCACCACTCCACACCACCCCACAGCCCTCCACCACTCCACGACCCCCCAGAGAACTCCACACCACCCCACAGCCCTCCACCACTCCACACCACCCCACAGCCCTCCACCACTCCACACCACCCCACGGCCCTCCACCACTCCACACCACCCCACTGCCCTCCACCACTCCACACCACCCCACGGCCTTCCACCACTCCACAACACCCCACGGCCCTCCACCACTCCACACCACCCCACAGCCCTCCACCACTCCACACCGCCCCATGGCCCTCCACCACTCCACACCACCCCACAGCCCTCCATCACTCCACACCACCCCACAGCTCTCCACCATCCCACACCACTCCACGACCCCCCACAGAACTCCACACCACCCCACGGCCCTCCACCACTCCACACCACCCCACCGCCCTGCACCACTCCACACCACCCCACGGCCCTCCACCACTCCACACCACCCCACAGCCCTCCACCACTCCACGACCCCCCACAATACTCCACACCACCCCACGGCCCTCCACCACTCCACACCACCCCACGGCCCTCCACCACTCCACACCACTCCACGACCCCCCACACAACTCCACAACCCCACAGCCCTCCACCACTCCACACCACTCCACGACCCCCCAAACAACTCCACACCACCCCACAGCCCTCCACCACCCCACGGCCCTCCACCACTCCACACCACCCCACAACCCTCCACCACTCCGCGACCCCCCACAGAACTCCGCACCACCCCACGACCCTCCACCACTCCACACCACCCCACAGCCCTCCACCATTCCACACCACCCCACAGCCCTCCACCACTCCACACCACCCCACGGCCCTCCACCACTCCACACCACCCCACAGCCCTCCACCACTCCACGACCCCCCACAGAACTCCACACCACCCCACAGCCCTCCACCACTCCACACCACCCCACGGCCGCCCACCACTCCACACCACCCCACGGCCCTCCACCACTCCACACCACCCCACGGCCCTCCACCACTCCACACCACTCCACGACCCCCCACAAAACTCCACGACCCCCCACAAAATTCCACAACCCCCCCCACAAACCCCACAAATCCCACATTTTTCCACGACCTCACATAAGACTCTCATACAGTTTTGGATAGATATTTGGAGGATCATTTCTCAACCAAACCCTATAGTGTTATATATCGTTGGAAAGCTCTCGATGAGTACTTTCCAATGGTGAAACAATAACTTTGAAATATTGGATCAAACTTTGACTACACCCCAAAAACCCCCACAACTCCCCATAACTCACTCCTATTCCTACCCAACCCACAAAACCCACAAAGCCCACAAACCCCACACAACTCCACAACCCTCCACAACCCTCCAAAAACCCTGTAATCTCTCTCAAACTCCCCACAACTCACCTCCCACACAACTCACTTAATATGAAGGATCAAAAGCTACTACAAAAATTAGGTGAAGGATGTGCTTCTCAGGGACATTCAAATATCACGGGCGGCACAAACTAAGGATCTCAGCTTGCATCCAAAAGTGACAATAAAGGTGTAAGTGGTAAAATTAAAAGTGGTGAAATGAGTGTTGTCGCCAACCATTCATGACAACTGCCTATTTTGAGGATCCAATTCAAATCAAGTGGAATATTTGATCTACCCCTCCAATCTTGGCAATCAAGCGATGCGTGATCAGTGGACGTGAGGAATCGGCAAGGCCCTCTTGGCCTATTGAGGCCTATAAAAACAATGGATTTGTGCTCATTTGGGGTACAATTTTTTTTAGAGATACAGTGGTTGGTACGTACGTGCAGAAGTCCTCTCTTGCCCTTGGTGGTTTCAAGCCTATTGCAGGAGCTACTCTGTAGTGTGGATACAGAGGGTAGGCTTCTCAGTGGAGGGCTATGAGCACTATAGTGTAAGATAGTGGCTTGGATTCTTTTCTTTTCTGTGAGTCAGTGTTGTTGTTAAGCTCTATTCTCTTGAGAAATCTTTTACCATTTGTACTGTTCTGAGTTAGTCTGCATATAATTGACCCCTTAAGCTGATGCGAAGACTCTGTTGCATTGAGGTTATTTACTTTTAGAGTGGCATGTTAGCCCTGAGCTTGTACTTTTTGAGCATCACTCTCCCCAACCTTGTAATCATCTGATTCAAATCAAGAAATATATGGTCTTCTGTGGTCATTTGTTGATTAATATTTCTAGAGTATGTACAACCCTTCTGTCTGCTCACAGAAATGTTAAAGGGTATATTTCCCTAAAGAGAACCCCCCTTGAGTAGGCGACGTACTGGATGAGTTAATCTTTGTTCTCTACTTATGATAAAAGTAGATACCCCAGTACCTCCTCTACACAAACAGAGATATGCTGTTGGTGCGTGCAAACCCCAAAGGAGAAGATCTAGATTCAAAACGCTCAGAATGAAAAATTTCGGGTTCAAGCCTGGTTAAAAAGAGAGTGTCGGTATAAGCGTCGGTATACGCATCGATATTTCCAAAAAAGTACCGACGCATATACCGATGCTTATACCGACGCTTATACCGACACTGTGGTTCCGAGGCAAAGCCGCTCTCCCAAATTCTCCGAGGGGTATACCGACGCCGACAGCTGCCCGTCGGTACACTAACCATCAGTATTCCCTCGATATGTTGTAGTGAAACAAAACAGAGTCTTGATATATTTGAAAGGTACTTTAGATGATTGTCTTGGTTATACATGTCCTGAATTTATGGATTTGAAAGCATACAATGATGTAGATTGGGTTGGAAATTAGGACGATAGAAGGAGTACATGGGGATATTTGTTATTTGACGGTAATAACTTGGTTTCATGGATCTCTAAAAAATAGCATACAATAGCACTTTCAAGCACGTAAGCTAAATATAGGAGTCTTAGAAATGTAGCCTGTGAGATTATATGGTATTTGAAGATTTATGAAGATATCTACATCACGTCCATTACTCTTTAGAGATAATGTAAATTCATTAAAACTTGCATCTAGTCCAGCGTACCATATCAAGAGTGAAACACATCGAAGTACAGTAGCATTACATCGGAGAGAAGGTGGTAAGTGAATTTTGAGGGCTATTGTAGTGCGGGTCATCCTATCAGCCTTAGTATTTGTGGTTGCCTTGGTTCTATTCATTGTAGCATTTGCTGAAAAAATGTAGTTAACATGTGATTCCAACCATTCGTAGCCCTTTGTTTTTTAAAAAAGAAAATGAAGGTGCAGCTGAGGCCTACTCCCCCGGGCTTCAACTTTGAAATTGCAACTGTAACTTGTAGCCTTTTCTTGGTTCCGATGTATGTCTTCCATCAGTAATTCAACTTTCTTATTCTTATGTGCTAAAAAAAAAGGATTCCACTTAATGCGTGTGCGCTTGTGCTTGAACTGAATACTAAGCACCATCTTTGAAGTAAAAGTTTGTGTCGATGGAAGCTCGATATGTGAGCATAATTGACCATAGCGAGAGGCCTTCCCGCTATTGCCTCATGGCATCGTGACTCATGGGGGAGGGGAAGGTCGCGGCTCAGCGTGAATGGTATAAATTTAGCATGACGTTTGGAAAGATTTGCTATACAACTTGTGGTGGTGGTGCTAGTGCACAGAGAGAGAGAGAGGCCATGGGTCGTCTTGCGTTATTCTTGACTATGATAATGTTGCTGCTGTGTTGCTTATACGGTGTGATGATACAAGCGTCTGGATTGAAGCTCGTCAACAAGAGAGAGAGAGAGAGAGAGAGAGGCTATTCATCATGCATTACTCTCGACTATGATAATGTTGGTGTTGAGTGTCTTATGCGGTGTGATGGTACAAGCGTCGGATTGAAGCTCGTCAGAGAGAGAGAGAGAGAGAGAGAGAGAGAGAGAGAGAGAGAAGGATACTATGGTTCGTCTTGCATTATTCTCGACAATGATAATGTTGTTATGGTTCGTCTTGCGTTGTTCTCGACTATGATAATGTTGCTGCTTAGTGTCGTATCAGGTGTGATTGTATGAGCTTCAGATGGTAGCCCTATTTGGGTTGAAGCTTGTCAACACCACAGAGAGAGAGAGAGAGCCTCTGCTTATGACCTGTTATCTCTTAATCGCCACAAATGATAACTAATGGTGTTCAAGCGAGGGATTAGCAGGGATATCCACAACATACTAGGAAGTTGGGATCCATCGCTGGCGACACCTTTGGGGTGGTTCGATGTCACTTGTGATGGAGCGGGACGCGTCATTTGGTTGTTCGTCATTCGGTTATTCGGAACCTCCTGTATCTCGTAAGCTTGGATTTGTCCCGTAACTTTCTCTCAGGACCCATCTGCTTGGGCTTCCACAACTTCATTAGAGGGAAACTCAAGTTTCTGTAAGCAATACCACACTCGTATCCCCTACTCATCCCTAAATTGTTGTGTCTGTCGCCGAATCATAGCCATGATGCTCATGCGCGTGTGTTATGTCTACAATTTCAACTGTTGACTGTGTTGCCTTGCTTGCCTTTGTATTTCTGCCAACGCAGGCGGTTAGAGGTGAACTCTCTTACAGAACCTATAAGTTGGAATTTGGGATTCGTCCCCTCTATGTGTTGTAAGTATACATCTCATCTAGGACTGTACCTGTGCAAGCGTAATCAATTTCTTGTCTCCCATTCTGTGCCATTCTGTACCTGTGCAAGCGTAATCAATTTCTTGTCTCCCATTCTGTTACCTGAAGTTTTTGCATTCCTCCTTCTCTCTATTCTTCTAGTGCCATTAGTCTCTAATTGGAGGTTCAATTCCAATGTTTTTGGCTCCAATTTCTTTTCTGATAATAAATTCGAATTGTGCTAATGCCTCTATCCCATATACTAAGTGAAATGGACTCTCGCCAGTGGTTCCCCTCTTTATAGTTCTGAAAGCCCAAATTGCATTAATCAATGCTTGTGGCCAAAAACTTTGATGATCAAAAGATAATTTGCGCAACAACCCAATCAAAATCGTATTGGAGCTCTTTGCTTGGCCATTTTCCCTTGGATAGTAGGCACAATATTTTTCATGGAAGACCTTGTACCTGTGAAATATAAATTGAAGCAGCTGATTTACAAAATGTGTCCCCCTATCACTAGTGATTTCTAGTGGGCAACCAAATCTTGAAAAAATACGTTTATACAAAAACTTAGCTACTGTTAAAGTCATGCAGTCCACAATAGCTTTAGCCTCTATCCATTTAGTTGCATAACATGTGGCCATCAAAATATACTTCTTACCCCCAGGTTGACTAGTTGGACTAATTGTTCCTATCAAATCAAGACCCCATCATTCGAATGGGAGCCATCCTTTGGATATGACTAATGGTTGAATATTCAATCTAGTTGGCGTAGGAGCACATCTCTGGCAAATGTGACATTCTTTAGCAAAGTTGATCACATCCTTGTTAATATGAGGCCACCATAGTCCTTTGTGGATGATTATGTGGGCCAATTCTTCCCCCTTTAGATGCCCTTCACTGTGTGCAGCCTCTAGCAATAGGTTTACCTCCTCTGGATAGACACACTTCCTCAAGATATCATCCTGACAATATCTATATTAATTCCCATTTATGAGTGAGTAGGCCTTGGTTGTAAGGAGTAATCTTCTCTTTTCTATAGGTGTCAAATGCTCTGGGAGTTTTCCAGTAGTAAGAAAATGGAGAATTCCATCATACCAATCAGTTTTCTATAGGTGTCAAATGCTCTGGGAGTTTTCTATAGGAGTTTTCCAGTAGTAAGAAAATTGAGAATTCCATCATACCAATCAGTCTAAGTTGCTACTAGGAAGAGATAACTATCCACCAATTCGTCATTAATACATGTTGCCTTCTCGCTCATTGCAGTCGTGGATACTTGATCTGAGAAAGAAGGTAGCTAAAAGGATTTTTTGATCAGGGTTATATGGCAAAAAGCTTTGAGTAGGGGCCAACATCTTATAAACAAGCATCAAAGGTAAAGAAATGGGTTAAGGCAATGGATGAAGAAATGGTAGCCTTGTATAAGAAATGTTTTGGCTGTTGATGGGAGGATTCAAATTCCAATTTAATTGGTGATTTCACTTGCTTGAATGTTTGATTTATGATGCTCCATGTGGCATCCATCTGATGATCCAAATTAGAAGAAGGATAATTCTTGTATTTCAACAACATCAAAGGTCAAGAAATGGCTTAAGGCAATGGATGGAAAAATGGTAGCCTTGTATGAGAAATAATACATGGAATTTAGCTCCACGGCAATTAAACATGAAGATAATCAGTAACAAATGGGTGCACAAGATCAAGAGAAGCATTGATGGTTTGGCAAGTGGATATAAAGTGAGGCTTGTTTGTAAATGTTATGCACAAAGCTATGGGATCAATTATGATGAGACATTTTCTCCCATTGCGAATATATCGACAATAAGGACATTCATCTATTGTCGCCATGAGAAAGGTATGGAATCTTTATCAATTAGATATCCAAAATGTATTTCTCAATAGTGATTTAAAAGACAATATGTACCATAGCAAGTGGATGGTTATGAAGATTCCAAGAACCATGCACATCTACGTAAAATCTCGAAAGTAGTATATGGTGTTAAATAACCTCCAACTGTTGAGAATTCTAGATTGGCAAGTTTCTTGAAAAGTGGGGATATAGGTGCTCTAATGCAAATAATTGTTTCTATGTTAAAGTTGAAGGATGATTGATTGTTTATGTCTCAATTTATGTGGATGATTTGATAGTAACAAGAACTGATGAAGGTGAAATAGCAAGGATCAAAGCACAACTTGGGTCTGAATTTAAAATTTTAGATTTAGTAATATTGATATACATTATTGGAGTGGAAATTATGGTAAAAGAAGATGGTGTATATCTTCTACAAAGAAATTACGTTTCAGATTTGTTCAAGAAATATACCATGGAGCACTGCAAGAGTATCAGTAATCCAATGGAACCCAATGTGACATATAGTGTTGAAGATGGTGAACCTTTACAAGATCCACTTATGTACATGCCTTTGATTGGTTCTCTTCTATATGCAACTTTAACAAGGTAGGAAATTACATTTAGTCTAAGTATGTTGTCTTAGTTTTTAAATAAACCCACTAGTGTACATATGTAAGCAACAAAACAGAGTCTTGAGATATTTGAAAGGTACTTTAGATGAATAATTGGGCTATACATGTCTTGAATTTATGGATTTGAAAACATACAATGATGCAGATTGGGTTGGAAATTAGGACGATAGAAGGAGTACATGGGGTTATTCGATATTTGAAGGTAATAACTTGGTTTCATGGATCTCTGAAAAATAGCATACAATAGCACTTTCAAGCACGTAACCTTAATATGGGAGTCTTGGAAATGTAGCCTGTGAGATTATATTGTATTTGAAGCTTTATGAAGATATGAAGATATCTACATCACGTCCATTACTCTTTAGAGATAATGTAAATTCATTACAACTTGCATCTAGTCTAGCGTATCATACCAAGAGCCAAACACATTGAAGTACAGTAGCATTACATCGGAGAGAAGGTAATAAGTGAATGTTGAGGTCTATTGTAGTGTGTGTCATCTTATCAGCCTTAGTATTTGTGGTTGTCTTGGTTCTATTCATTGTAGCATTTACTGGAAAAATGTAGTTAACATTTCATTCCAACCACTTGTAGCCCTTTCTTTTTTTAAAAAGAAAATGAAGGTTACGCCGAGGCCTACTCCCCCGGGTTTCAACTTTGAAATTGCAACCGTAATTTGTAGCCTTTTCTTGGATCCGATGCATGTCTTCCATCAGTGCTATAAAAAAAAAAGCGTTCCACTTAATGCGTGTGCGCTTGTGCTTGAACTGAATACCAAGCACCATCTTTGAAGTAAAAGTTTGTGTCGATGGAAGCTCGATATGCGAGCGTAATTGACCATAGCGACAGGCCTTCCCGCTATTGCCTTCCCGCTATTGCCTCATGGCGTCGTGACTCGTGGGGGAGGGGAAGGTCGGCGGCTCAGCGTGAATGGTATAGATTTAGCATGGCGTTTGGAAAGATTTGCTATACACCTTGTGGTGGTGCTGCTGCACAGAGAGAGAGAAAGAGAGAGAGAGAGAGAGAGAGGCGATGGGTCGACTTGCGTTATTCTCGACTATGATAATATTGCTGCTGCGTTGCTTATCCGGTGTGATGATACAAGCGTCCGATGGTAGGCATATTTGGATTAAAGCTCGTCAACGAGAGAGAGAGAGAGAGAGAGAGAGAGGCTATGGATCATCATGCGTTACTCTCGACTATGATAATGCTGCTGCTGAGTGTCTTATCCGGTGTGATGGTATAAATTTAGCATGACGTTCGGAAAGATTTGCTATAGAACTTGTGGTGGTGGTGCTAGTGCAGAGAGAGAGAGAGGTCATGGGTCGTCTTGCGTTATTCTCGACTATGATAATGTTGCTGCTGCGTTGCTTATGCGGTGTGATGATACAAGCGTCCGATGGTAGGCATATTTGGATTGAAGCTCGTCAACGAGAGAGAGAGAGAGAGAGAGAGGGAGAGAGAGAGAGAGGCTATGGATCATCATGCGTTACTCTCGACTATGATAATGTTGCTGCTGAGTGTCTTATCCGGTGTGATGGTAAGAGAGAGAGAGAGAGAGAGAGAGAGAGAGAGAGAGAGAGGCTATGGTTGGTCTTGCGTTATTCTCGACAATGATAATGTTGTTATGGTTCGTCTTGCGTTGTTCTCGACTATGATAATGTTGCTGCTTAGTGTCGTATCATGTGTGATTGTACGAGCGCCAGATGGTAGCCATATTTGGGTTGAAGCTCCTCAACACCAGAGAGAGAGAGAGAGCCTCTGCTTATGACCTGTTATCTCTTACTCGCCACAAATGATAACTTCACATGAATTGGACTGCAGTGAGTGCATTAATGGCGTTCAAGCGAGGGATTAGCAGGGATATCCACAACATACTAGGAAGTTGGGATCCATCGCTGGCGACACCTTTGGGGTGGTTCCATGTCACTTGCGATGCAGCGGGACGCGTCATTCGGTTGTTCGTATTGCAAACTCGCTAGTTTCTGGCTTACTGCAAACTTATATGTGTTATAGGTATCTATCGAATGTTGGGACGATTGCGCCAGAGTTGGCCGAGCTCGACGAGCTTCAGTTTCTGTATGGACTCAGTTTATTTTCTGAGACGAAACTTTGATTATCGAAGAGCATGTTCATCACCATTTTTTGTTCTTTCTGATTGTTTCATTTACAGAGAGCTGAACGGCAACTTTCTGGTGGGGCATATACCGCCAGTGTTAGGGAACCTCCTGAATCTCGTAAGCTTGGATTTGTCCCATAACTTTCTCTCAGGACCCATCCCCTTGGGCTTCGACAACTTCATTAGAGGGAAACTCAAGTTTCTGTAAGCAAGACCACACTCGTATCCCCTACTCATCGCTAAATTGTTGTGTCTGTCGCCTAATCGTAGCCATGATGCTCATGCGCGCGTGTTATGTCTACAATTTCAACTGCTGACTGTAATGCCTTGCTCGCCTTTGTATTTCTGCCAACGCAGGCGGTTAGAGTCACCAGAAAATAAAAGAGAGTTTGGACCTAAAAAATAATAACATGTGTCAGATAACTTGCATATGGAACAGAATTAGCTTACCAAGAGGATAATAAGATTTCCCCAAGCTCGTAATCAGGTGCGTAATGAAGGTGACATAATCACTTTATATTTCTAATGGGAATCCATAAGACCATTCCTTCACCTAACATTACAACACATCTAATTGTGCTATTTTTATCTTGCTTTGAGCTAGCTTAGTCGAAACTAAAGTATGATATTGATGGTATGTCAAGAAAAATCTCATTCATCATGCAATTTCAGTACCTCCGATATATCAACATCTAGACAGAACCACTAAAACATGTGTTGCTCCTCTCCACACCAAGACTTTTGGTAAGAAAAACTTTCAAATTGATGAGTCGCATATACATAGGCACGTGGATCCATATTGGTCAATGTGTCATAGTTCCTTAGAGACCGCGAGTTATAGTTCCAACATATGCCCTAGTTAACTCGACTTACCTCAAATGAAAAGCATGCATGATGCTTCTAGAATGTGCTATATCTCTTGTGATCTATTTCTCTCTCATCATTGATAATGCATTAATTATCTTTACTTACATTATGATGGCTTGCCAACCGTGTTGCACATATGATGTGATCCAAATGGTCGTTGGAGAATACAATGTAGAAGTTGATCTTCATCATCTCTCTCTCTCTCATTATTGATGTAATGTAAGTACCTTGGATGTATCAACATCTAGACACAACCACAGAGAACATGTGTTGTTCGTCTCCAAACAAAGCCTTTCGGTAAGAAACGCTTTCAAACTCATGAACTACATCTACATGGGCAAATGGATGCATAGATGTCAATGTGTCTTGATTATCTCGACTTACCTCACGTGAAATACATGGAGGATGCTTCTTGAGTGATCTAAAACCTTCCTGGTAATTCAAATTCCCATGCAGCTCATGGGATTGCAACCTTTCACCTCGGTTTTAAGGTGCATAATTCACAATCACTATAGCAAGTTCCTAATTTTCCTAATCACTAAGAGAAATTTCCTTTTGTCTTCATCTCTGGTCAAGGTTGAGTAACTCAATACAATATTACCATCTTAAAGAGCACTTTCATCCTTAAATGCTCTTCATAAAATGAGATATATAGGGGCATATTCCCAAGTCCCCATAATCTATCCTATAGAGAATGGTAATGAGATCTTCCTTGTCTTATTTCTTCTTTTATTTCGTGGACCGTATCCTACGAACGCACTTAATTGACAAAAATAATACATAGAAAGTATTGGAATAGCTAGGCATCATTCTATTAACTCGGCATCATCCCCACAAAAGTGTATTGTTCACACGATATTGGATGAATCACATCTACATGGGCAAGTGAGTGCATAGACGAAAGTCTTTTCCTGAATCCTCATTCTATTAGCTAGGTATCATGGTTTCATAGTTCCAAGATACATCCGATCAACTCGAGTTAATGCAAGTGCAAAAGTGTAGGCAACAAGACATGGTTTCCTTAAATCGGAAGTGTTTATTTCATATCCCAATAGTTGAGTGAATGGATTCTTCAATGTGGTGACACGAAATTATAAATTTGTACAGCTTCTTAGAAAATTATCAATTAATCAATAGCCTTTCCTAGGCTAGTTTAGAACTATTAAGGGAATCTCATAGCCTATCTGCTTACTTCTTATAAGCCCTTAGAGAAATTCACAAGCATAGGGTAAGTACCATACGAAGCTTACAATTGCTGACTTTTCTACCTATGTAAACTTGGCACTTGAAGAAATATGCTTCTAGAAATTATTCTCAAAGTTTGTTAACCCATTTGTAGTAGACCATCCTCCCATAGATGTCACTTGCGTGATTCAATGTCTAGAGAAATTATTATGTTCCCATACACGTCCACAGAAATGTGTATGGATATGTATGTGTGTATATGTGTGTGTGTGATATATATATATCTATATATATATATATATATATATATATATATATATATATATATATATATATATATATATATATATATATATATATATATATATATATATATATATATATATATATATATATATATATAGATATAGAAACCCTAAAAATTTAAATATCTATTTTTAGATATTTAAAAATTTTATATATATTTAGATTTGTCTCTAATATTTCACAAAAGTGTATGTATGTATGTATGTTTGTATGTTTGTGTATATGTATCTACATATGTGTGTATGTATGTATGCATATGCATGTGTGTATGTGTGTATGCATATGCATGTGTATGTGCATATGCACATATGTGTGTATGTATATGCATGTGTGTATGCATATGCATGTGTATGTATATGCATGTATGTATGCATATGCATGTATGTATATGCATATGCATGTGTGTATGCATATGCATTTGTGTATGTGTGTATGCATATGCATGTGTATGTGTGTATGTCTAAAGGAAATCTAAAGGAAATCTTTGAGCAATGTCTTAGAACAGGCTTGAAGTTAAATCCTGCTAAATGTCACATTTTGTTCACTAAGGGCACTCTTCTTGGTCACATAGTATCTACTGAAGGGATAACGGTGGATCCATCAAAGATTACTGCTATCCTTTCCATGCCTATTCCACAAAGCTCAAAGGAAGTGCAAAGCTTTTTAGGCCATGCAGGATACCATAGAAGATTTATACGAATGTATTCAGAAATAGCTAAGCCCTTATCAAGGCTTACCAATAAAAGGGTCCCTTTGTCATGCAGTGCTGAAGCTGAGAAAGACTTTTGTGAACTAAAATTGAGGTTATGTACTGCTCCACTTTTAAGTGTTCCTAACTGGTCATTACAGTTTCATGTGCATACAGATGCCAGTCTCCATGCTGTTGGTGTGGTTCTCGCTCAACCATCATCACACAAGATTGATAGACCTATCTCCTATGCGAGCAGATTACTCACCAAGGCAGAAAGGAACTATAGTACGACAGAAAGGGAAGGTTTGCTATTGTATTTGCTATTAATGATGAATTGGTAGATAGTAATCTCTTCGTAGTAGCAAGTCACACTGATTGGTATGATACAATTCTCCATTTTCTCACTACTGGAAAACTCCCAGAACACTTGACACCTATAGAAAAGAGAAGATT
>CM035440.1:3962440-3967440 GCA_020310875.1 Ceratopteris richardii
GTATTCTTGGGTTGGTGAATAGAATCATTGATCTATCTTCATTACACATGTTCTATCGTGTGGCTTGACCTTGTTTCCCAATCCATTGTTGTTCCTATTTTCTAGAAGCCACTCGAAGCATAAACTTTTAATGAGATTAAATCATTCAAAGTATTTCTCGCAAGATCTTTATCATAAGATCAGTATCTTAATTGAGGTGGATTTCATGTGTATAAACAAAGAAAACCATTTGACTATCAGCGATTTAGTCTAAGAATTCAACCAAGATATGATGAAAATAAATTAGATCTTTTCCTACATATCATTCATCTACAATAATATTTAGGAAGATGCAAGTGGGATTCATGAAATAATTTATGATTCTAACTCTTTGGGAGACTTAAATGTGACTCTACACCTAAAAATAGTTAACATGCATGAGTAAAAGTAGGTTAGGAGTAAAATAAGATGTCAATTGTTGGAGTTTGATATGTGCAAAAGCACTTGAACAACACAAGGAAGAAGAAGAAGCTTGGAGCACAACACATAATATTAAATGTATTAATAAGTGACTATACAGAGATTAAAAAACCGTAAGGGGTAAAGGCACATATACAAGCTAGCATCCTAAAGAGGGAAAAAGTGCCCCGATGGGCCTAGTGTGCTCACACACATCACTACCAAAATATATCAAGAAGGTGATTATTAGACCAAGACTTTTAGTTTTTGACATACAAAAGATGATAAGTACTTTCTATTAGTATTGCCCAAATATGATTAGTGGATAGGCATCTCAGAATCTTCTTTCTATAAAGATTCTCAACCATTTTAAGAGTAAGTAATAAACCAAGGCCACCTTCCTGATTGGGTAGATGACAAGGGTAGATGACAAGTATCTGAGCCATGTTTGGGGAATTTGTACACCTTTGCAAGCCCTTGACCCCCTTAGGGGAATCTTCTGGTAGATAGTAACCTACATCACTTGTTGTTTGGATGGAATCCAACAAGAGATAAAATAGATAATGCAAGGAACATCAAAATGCTTTAGGAAAGAAAACGTGTGAGATACGCAAGTTTGAACATTATACCATTCGAATGTTATATTTAAAAACTTATGAACATCAAAATGAACAACTAAAACTGATGAGACCTCCTAAGATCTTCAAAAGATCAAATATATGTTGCCAAACTTCAAAGATAAAACTTTTCTGCAAAGGATCAAGGAAATAAAGATAGTTAACTAAAAGATAGTCATACTTTAGAAACAAAAATCATCAAAGAATCTCGAGTATAGCTCAAAAAATCATAGTTTGAAATTAGGGTATCAAAACCTTGTCAAGACCTACTACAACAAGATATGCAAAACTATCTAACTTGAATATTGAAGTATAATAGATAAAGAACCTCACATGAAATAAAGAATTCTGATGTATAATGAGAATATGCATGATAAAGGATCATATCCAAGTTAAAGGACTATAAAAGACCTCAGATTGTTTGAGATATGAAAGTATAAATAGAGGTATGTCTCTAGGGAGACACTAGATACACGAGAGAGATTAGATCTTACAGAAAACCCTATTTGCATGAGGGTGCTATTCTATTTTGAAAAAAGAAACCATTCATGTATAGTACATGCCATAATATCTGTAGTGCAAGAAGAATCACCCACTCTAGCAAGTTACACTAATAGAACCACTTATTTTATTGATAGGGTATCAACATCAGATACTATCTCTTCTGAAAATAGAAGCCACTACTCACCCTATTTTTTAAATACGTTTTGCTCTAAATCTGAACATGTGTTCACCTTCCACATCTTAGTTTTAGTAGATAATAACTTCCACACGCCTAAATATGGATTTAGATCTTTGTAGCATCGTCCCTTTCAAGTTCTAAATCCAAATCTTTGAATCCAAGTAGAACTTTCATCCGCTTCAACTATTTAGCATCCATTGGTTTGGTGAGAATGTCCACTAGTTGATCTTTACTTCCTACGTACTCAATATCTTGATTTACTATCTTCCCTTGGATATATTGGTAGTGTACTTCAATGTGTTACGTTCTTTCATGGTACAATAGATTAGATGTGAGTTTTATTGAACTTACATTATCTCCAAAGAGTAATGGTTGTGATGTAGATAAATCCATATCTTCATAATGTGTAAATTACCGAATAATCTCACATGTTGCTTTTTAAGACTTCTATATGCAACTTTCCTTCTTGAAACTTTGTAACCCGGCACAATTTCCTTCTCTCTCTCTCTCTCTCTCTCTCCCTCTCTCTCTCCCTCTCTCTCTCTCTCTCTCTCTCTCTCTCCCTACCCTCAAGCCCCAACCCCCAGTGTCCCACCCTCCTACCTAGTTCCCTCTCCCTCCCTCCCTCCGTCTCTCTCTCTATGTCTATCTCTATCTCTCTCTATCTTTCTATCTCCCTTCCCCACAGCCCCCACCCCCACCTAGCCTCCCACACACCTACCACCTCCTCCTAATCCCACCTGCAGCCCCCATTCTCTCTCTCTCTCTCTCTCTCTCTCTCTCTCTCTCTCTCTCTCTCTCTCTCTCTCTCTCTCTCTCTCTCTCTCTCTCTCTCTCTCTCTCTCTCTCTCCCTCCCCCCTACCCCCGTAGCCCCCACCCTTAGCATCCCACCCTCAGCCCACCCCCTACCTAGTTCCCCCTCCCTCCCTCTCTCTCTCTCTCTCTCTCTCTCTCTCTCTCTCCCTCTCTCTCTCTCTCTGTCTCTCTCTCTCTCTCTCTTCCCCCCAACCGTGCAGCCCACACCCTGCCACCCGCACAATTCTCTCTCTCTATATATATCGCTCTCTCTCTCTCTCTCTCTCTCTCTCTCTCTCTCTCCCTCCCTCTCTCTCTCTCTCTCTCTTTCTCTCTCTCTTTCTCTCTCTCACAATTGGCCGATGGAGGGGCTGCGAAATCAATTCTGCCCTAAATAAAAGATTTTACTTCTAATGTTGTAGCCAAATGGGGATCTGAAGGCCTCAAAGAGATCTTTTCAGGATAAATCGATTGATGGTGTTGCTGTGGTGGTTGCGGCACAAGCTCAGGGAAACATGTTTGCAAGAGAAACCTGCAAGTTCAAAGGTCTCTAAAGCTCTCAAGGCATTGCTTGTGTATGCATCCGTAAAGGGAAGTAATTGTCCAATGTGGGCAGTGGCCGAGAACTACCACTTGAACCTGGCCTTATTGAGGCAGCAAGGTTGGTCAAAGAAGAAATTGGTGAAATGATGAACACACAAGTTAGAATAGTGCAAATTCATATTTTTCTACAACTTACCTCAGCTTGTATTCAAAAGTGACAATAAAAGTGTAAGTCGATAAATGAATATTGCCGCTAACCATTCGTGATGACTGCCTATTTTTGAGGATCTAATTCAAAACTGGAGTCCAGTACCATAATTGATCTACGCCTGCGATTTTGGGGCAATCAATCGGCGCATATTCAGTGAACGTGGGAAATTGGCAATGCCCTCTTAACCTATTGGAGCCTATAAAAGCAATGGAGTAGTACTCATTCGAGAGACATACATACACGTATAGGGCTTATTTTTGGCATCTCTTTTGGGCATCTCTTTTTTGCACTTTGTGGCTACAAGCCTACTGTAGGAAGTCATCTGTGGTGAGGATACAGAGGGTGGGCTTCCTAGTGGACGGCTAATAGCACTAGAGTGTGAAGAAGTGGCTTGGGTTTGTCATTCAGTGTGAGTCACTGATATTTCTGTGCTCTTTCCCTTAGAGCAAGTCTTCATATCTTTGTACTGACAAGTGCACGTCTTCATTTAGTTGTGCTCATTGTATTTGGTGAATCTCTTATATTGATTCTATTTAGTTCTAGATTAACATGTTAGCAGAGAGCATCAACTTTTGGAGCATTTCTTTTGCCTACATTGTAATCATCTGCTCGATCTAAGGAGTGGTTTCGTCCTTCATTATTGTCATTTGTTATTAATTATCTTTGTGAGTGTCTACAATACCGTGTGTCTATTGCAATCGTGCCTGCTCACAGGAATGTCAAAGGGTATACTTCCCTAAGGAGAACCCTCCTTGAGTAGGCGAAGTATTGGAAGTGCATATTGCCTGATTTGTTAAAAGTAGGCACTCCATTGGCATGCACGGTGGGACCCTTGCATTTCTGTGAGAGGCTTTGAGCATAGAAATAGTCTTTTTCCACTATTTTTGCCCTATTGTATCTTGCAAGTAGGTACATGACCCATATTCGAGCAGATAAGGAGCCTCTTCGTGTACAGAGGAGCCTTAAACAATCAGCTTTACCTTCCAATAGTGAACCTAGATCCCCTCTTTTAATTTATCTATTGATTTGGGTGCAACACCACTATCAAGAGAAAAGCATAGAACATTCGACTTCTCCTCAAATACGTTAGAGGAACCACCAGTGGCAATATAGGATCTCTCTCACTTACTCTCTAGACTGAATATGAAGTTCCCTACCTTTAAGGGACAAGCTTATGAGGATGTTGATGATCATGTGAGGAGATTCATCTCCCTATGCCATGGAAGAGGTCTGCAAAATAGAGAGGATGCAATGTTGGTACTCTTCCCATCCACGTTAGAAGGCCTTGCTGACAAATGGTACAGTCAATATGCAGATGTCCATTTTGCTACATGGGAGGCTCTGAAGACAGCGTTCTCACAGACATTTTCACCAAGTGACTCCTCGGAAAGAGCTCTAGATCAGCTAGTGAACCTAAGGCTAAAATAAGGTGAATCCTTTCATGAACTTCTGACTAGGACAAAAGCACTTGTTGCATGTCTCCCACATGCTCCAGGTGACTTCTTGGTTAAAAATGGATAGAAAAAGCTCGATCTACCCAGGTCATCTCAAGAGAAGCTATGTGAGTCTCTTAGATTGGATGCAACCCTTAATGATTTTGTTGCAACGGCATCACGCATTGAAGAAGCTAGGCAACATTTTGAAGGGGATACTATAGAGGAGGTAATGGGGTATCTGCTTTTATCAAAAGTAGAGAATAAAGATTAAACACAT
>CM035440.1:3972440-3997440 GCA_020310875.1 Ceratopteris richardii
TTGGACTAATTGGTCCTATGAAATCAAGACCCCATCGTTCAAATGGGAGCCATCCTGTAGATATGACCAATGGTTGGAAATTCAATCTGGTTGGCGCGGGAGCACACCTCTGGCAGATGTGGCATTCTTTTGCAAACTTGATTGCATCCTTGAAAATATGAGGCCACCATAAACCTTTGTGGATGATTCTATGAGCCAATTCTTCCCCCTTTAGATGTCCTTCATTGTGTGCAGCCTCCAGCAAAAGATTTACCTCTTCTGCATAGACACACCTTCTCAATATATCATCCTGACAGTATTTATATAAATTTCCATTTATAAGAGAATATGGTTTGGTTTTCAAAAGCAATCTTCTCTTTTCTACAGGTGTCAAGTGTTCTGTGATCTTTCCAGTAGTAAGAACTTGGAGAATTTCATCATACCAACCAGTCCGAATTGCTACCAGGAAGAGATTGCTATCCACCAGTTCGTCATTGATACCTGTTGCCTTCTCGCTCATTGCCGTCCTGGACACTTGATCTGCCATGTGGTGCTCTTTTCCTGGCTTAATATGAATATCAAAATTAAATTCTTGAAATAGGAGTAACCATCTCCAAATCCTTCCAGCTACTCTAGGCTTGTTTATCAAATACTTCAAGGGCTGATGATCAGATATAACTATAAAATGTACACCAAGGAGATAATGTCGGAACTTCTGAAGAGCAAATACGATAGCCAAACCTTCTCTTTCCGTTGTACTGTAATTTCTTTCAGCTTGGTTGAGTAGTCTGCTGGCATAAGAGATAGGTCTATCCACTTTGTGAGATGATGGTTGAGCTAGAACTGCACCAACAGCATGAAGACTAGCATCTGTATGCACATGAAATTCCAATGACCAATTAGGAACACTTAAAAGTGGAGCAGTACATAGCCTCAACTTTAGTTCACAAAATGCTTTGTCAGCTTCAGCACTCCATGAGAAAGGGATCTTTTTGCTGGTAAGCCTTGACAAGGGCTTAGCTATTTCTGAATACATCCTAATGAATCTTCTATGATACCGTGCATGGCCCAAGAAACTTTGCACTTCCTTTGGGCTTTGTGGAATTGGCATGGAAAGAATAGCTGTAATCTTTGCAGGGTCAACAGTTATACCTTCAGAAGATACTATGTGACCAAGAAGAGTACCCTTGGTGACCAAAAAGTGAAATTTATCAGGATTTAATTTCAAACCTGTTTTGAGACATTGCTCAAAAATTTCTTTTAGATTTTCCAAATGGTCATGGAAAGCTCGAACTGCAGCTCTTTTATCTGTACCTGAAAATACTGAAAAATCATCCATAAAAATGCGTAGAAAGGTTGTTAACCATTTGCCCAATATCAGATACATTGTTTTATTAAATGAAGCTGGCGCATTCTTCAAACCAAAAGCCATGCGAGCATAGACATAAGTGCCCCAGGGAGTGACAAAGGCTGTTTTGTCCCTATCATCAGGATGGATCACTATCTGATTGTAGCCACTAAAACCATCCAAGAAACTATACAAAGTGTGACCAGCTACTTCCTCAAGTACTTGCTCTGTGAAGGGCTGAGGAAATCCATCTTGAACAGTCACTTTATTCAAAGCACGAAAATCAACATATACTCTTATTTTTCCACTATTTTTCTTGCGTACAATAACCATGGAAGAAAGCCACCTGGAATGTTCTACTGGAACAATTATACCAGCTTCTTCTAGCTTTGTAATTTCTGCTTTTACAGCCTCTGCATATTTTGGATTGAGTCGATATGGTCTACTTCTTACTGGCGCGGCTCCCTCAACTAAGGGTATCCGATGTAACCCAAGCTATTCTGGTATCCCTGTTAGATCTTTGTAGGACCATGTGAAGACACTTTTGTAAGTAAAAAGCAAAGAAGTTACGTTCTGTAGCAAAGCAGGATAATGCCACAACCAGGATGCTAAGTGGACTACTTGAGGGTTCTCTTCATTCCCTAAATTTACTTCTTGAACCAATGTTTCAGGACTGGTCTTGTTTGAGAAATCATCTCCACTAAATGCAGGAGTGGATTTTAATTGATATTCTACAACATGTTCTTCCATCCATCCTTGAGGTATATCTGCAAAAGGAAGATCTTCTCTGCTCTTAAATTCATAACCTTCTCCCTCCGATACTTTTATATTGGTTGCCTCCTCAAAGCTAGTATTTTCCTGCAATTGCTCATTCTCCAATACCTTGTGGTCTTTATTTACCTTATCTCCAACTTCTTCCTCAATTTCATCGATCTCCACTGTGCAACACTCTGCACTTCCCATCATCCAATTTAACAATGTATCATCTTCTTGGGGTATAGATGGCATTACCTGAGTATCCACAGTATATCGAGTGGTTTTTCCTGAGTCGAATCCCTCTTCCAAATGTAATTGTAGTTGGCTATTGGTGCTTGTTGAAATCCATAGTTTGTTTTTCCCCCAATCTTGCAAAGCTTTTGCTTGTCTCAGCCAAGGTCTCCCCAGGAGTAAAGGGTAAGAAGTCTCCTGTGGAAGTGCAATAACAACAAAATCCAACACAAAGTGGCAACCTTGTACTATCATCCGTACCTTTTCAATAATGCCAAGAGGCGCAACCCGATGTTGATCTGCTAGTGTAACTGTAAATGGTGCCATTTTGGTGGGGTTCAAATTCAGTTTCTTCATTGTGAAATCTGGCATCAAATTGATACCAGAGCCTCCATCTATGATCACACGTGTGAGAGTTTCATCCTTTATACAAACAGATAATCTTGAGCTTTCGTAGTCTACTAAGGGTGCAGGGGGAAAATCAACCATGAAACCATCTATACTAGGTGATTGGACCAAGTGAGCAGAGTGTATAATCTTCAATAAGTCACTTCTTATTTTTGAATCCAGCCTTATAAGTTCATATAGACTAACCTTGTGATGAATACCTTTCAAGATCTGTTCAATGTTTACCTCCTGAGTGTTTTCTTGCACACTTGTTGGTTGGCCCTTTAGAGAAGTAGTCATCTTATTATAAGCTCCTTCAATTTCTACTTGGTCCTTCCATCCAGACTTCTTTTCTTCCTCTTTATCCTGAAATCCTTGTTGTTCCTCCTTATGAAATCCTTGTTGCTCCTCCCTATGGATTGTTGCTGCTTGTCTAGATCTAGTCATCATGGGCATCGTAGAGGATGAAACAGCATAAGACTGAGTGGTTTTCCCTTCTTCATGTGGAGAGACTGCAATCATGTGGATTGGAGTAGGACGACCTCTTGGGCAATCTTTGGTATAATGATCCTTTGCCTCTAGACAATGTTGACAAGGAGGTGCATCTTCTCGAAGAGAGCACCTATTTTGCATGTGGCCGTACTCACCACAACGATAGCACATCAAAGGTCTATTATATCTAGGCTTTGCAAGCCGATTCTCCTCTCTATTTGATGTATTTGAAGTACTAGCATAATATGAATCCAGATTTTGAGGGTTACCTCTCTGCTGTGTACCCTTGAGGTAGTAGCAATCCCTTGCTTCATGACCATCCTTTCCACAAAATTGACAGCTTACCTTTATAGGGCAATTAGCATTGGAATGTCCATTGTTGTTACAGATTGTACACCAAATTTGTCTCCTTATATCTTGTGGTCTTCAAATCTTCTAACTCTCGGCGAAGTTGGGCTACTTCATCATCAGTGCATCGCAGTGGTGGCAAGACGTTCTCTTCTTGTTGATTTTGTTGCATCTTCAATGCTTCTAGTTCCCTTCTCAGTTGCTCAATCGGATCCAAGTCTGCAACATACTTTGGTTGTGTATCCCCTTCAAAATGTTGCCTTGCTTCTTCAATGCGTGATGCCGCTGCAACAAAATCATTGAGGGTTGCATCCAATCTAAGAGACTCACGAAGCTTCTGCTGAGATGACCTGGGCAAAGCCTTTTCTATCCACTTTTTAACCAAAAAGTCACCTGGAGCATGTGGCAGACGTGCAACAAGTGCTTTTGTTCTAGTGGGAAGTTCATGAAAGGATTCACCTGATCTTAGCTTCAAATTCTCTAGTTGATCTAGAGCTCTTTCCGAGGAATCACTTGTTCGGAATGTCTGTGAGAATGCCGCCTTCAGAGCCTCCCATGTAGTGAAATGGCCATCTGCATATTGACTATACCATTTATCTACAAGACCCTCCAATGTAGATGGAAAGAGCGCCAACATTGCATCCTCTCTATTCTGCAGACCTCGTCCACGACATAAAGAGATGAATCTCCTCACATGATCATCAGCATCCTCATAAGCTTGTCCCTTGAAGGTAGGGAATTTGATGTTTAACCTGGAGAGAAAATGAGAGAGGTCCTCCATTTGTACTGGTGTTTCTTCGGACGTATCTGAGGAGAAGTCTAGAGTTCTTCCATACCCCTCTTTTGACAATGGTGTCGCACCCAAATCAATAGATAAATTTAGGGAGGGCAGAGGGGAGGTAGACTCACTAGCCGTAGTTATTGCTAACTTGTTAAGGCTCCTCCGAGCACCAAGAGACTCCTTATCTGCTCCTGTATGGGTCATGTACCTACTTGCGAATGTAATAGGGCAAAAATACCTCTCACAGAAATGCAAAGGTCCCACCATGCGTGCCAAACTGTAGAGGAGGTACTGGGGTATCTGCTTCTATCAAAAGTAGAGAATAAAGATTAAACACATCCAGTACGTCGCCTACTCAAGGGGGGTTCTCTTTAGGGAGGTATACCCTTTAACATTTCTGTGAGCAGACAGAGGAGTTGTACATGCTCTAGAAATATTAATCAACTAATGACCACAGAAGACCATATATTTCTTGATTCAAAATAGACGATTACAAGGTTGGGCAGAGTGATGCTCAAAAGTGCAAGCTTAGGGCTAACATGCCACCCTAAAAGTAAATAACCTCAATGCAAGAGAGTCTTCCCATCAGCCTAAGGGCCAATTATATGCAGAATAACCCAGAACAATACGAATGGTAAAGAATTTCTCAAAAGAATAGAGCTTAACAACAATACTAACTCACAGAGAAGAACAACCAAGCCACCCTCTTTGCACTAAAGAGCTATTAGCCCTCCAATGGGAAGCCCACACTCTGTATCCACACCACAGAGTGACTTCCTACAGTGGGCTTGAAACCACAAAGTGCAAGAGGGGACTTCTGCACGAACGTAAATGTGTATCCGAACTAATGTATCCACCAAAAAAAATTGTACCCAAATGAGCACAAGTCCATTGTTTTTATAGGCTCCCATAGCCCAAGAGAGCCTTGCCGAATCTTAACTTCCTTTGATCACGTGTCGGTTAAAATTGGGGGGTAGGTCAATTATTCCTTTGATTTGAATTGGATTCACAAAAATAGGTAGTCGCCGTGAATGGTTGGCGGCAACATTTGTTTCTCCACTTTTACTTTTTACCCTGCATACCTTTATCTCATACCCTCGTAGGATTGGTACTAATAAATCATTCCCAACAATTTGAATTAGTTTGTCAATCTGTTCTGTGAACTTGCTATAGTGTTCCCAATCATCCTGGTCAAAGGGTCTTTGACCGACCCAATTGGGTAAGTTTTGTATAGGTTGATCAGCTCATTGCTAGAAATCCTCTGACTCCCATCATTGTTCTCTTCGTTCAAGTTAAGGTCATGTTTTTTTTTTCCTTGTTTGGATCTCATGCCTTTTAGAGCACTTCTGGTCCTTGTTCCCCTAAAAGCCAATTTTAATTTGCTTATAGAATCAGATAGAAATGTTGCGCTTTCCTTGTCTTGGGTGATTGCATTCACGGCTTCTGAGAGTCTAGATCTGCCATTGTTGTTCCAATTGTGTAGGTTTTGACCTCCGCTCCAAGGCTTCGAATTAAGGTGTTCTCTGTGTCATTGTCTGTGCGTGTGTGTGTGTGAGTGTGTATGTGTACGTATGGGGGGTATGTGTGAATGTGTAAGTGTGAGTGTGTGTATGTGGG
Organism: Ceratopteris richardii; assembly: GCA_020310875.1. NCBI lineage: Eukaryota > Viridiplantae > Streptophyta > Polypodiopsida > Polypodiales > Pteridaceae > Ceratopteris > Ceratopteris richardii. The sequence continues at coordinate 3,978,380 of CM035440.1, forward strand.
GGTGTGTGTGGGTGTGTGTGTGCATGGGTGTATGTGTTTGAGTGTGCGTGTATGTGTGAGTGTGTGTGTAGGGAAGCATGTGATTGTGTGTGTGGTTGTGTGTGTGAGGGGGCGGGAGGCTGCGGGGGACTAGGCGGGGAAGGGGAAGGGGAATCCAGCGGGGGTGAGGGGGGGGTTGGCGGGGGTGAGTGGCGGGGTGAGGGGGGGGGGGTTGGCGGCGGTGAGTGGCGGGATGAGGGGGGGGGCGTGGGTGAGTGGACGGGTGAGGGAGGGGGGCTGCGGGGGACTAGGCGGGGTGAGGGGGGGTCGGCGGGGGTGAGTGGCGGGGGGGAGGGGGGGTTGGCGGGGGCGAGTGGCGGGGTGCGGGGGGGGGGTGGCGGGGATGAGTTGCGGGGTGAGGGGGGGTTGGCAGGGGTGAGTGGCGGGGTGAGGGGGTGGTTGGCCGGGATGAGTGGCGGAGAGAGAGAGAGAGAGAGAGAGAGAGAGAGAGAGAGAGAGAGAGAGAGAGAGAGAGAGAGAGAGAGAGAGAGAGAGAGAGAGAGAGAGAGAGAGAGAGAGAGAGAGAGAGAGAGAGAGAGAGAGAGAGAGAGAGAGAGAGAGAGAGAGAGAGAGAGAGAGAGAGAGAGAGAGAGAGAGAAATAAAGGGAAAGAGAGCGAGAGGGGGGAAGAGAGAGGGAGAGTGAGAAAGAGAGAGAAAAAGAGAGTGAGGGATCGAGAGAGAAAGGGATAGAGTGAGAGACCGAGAGAGAGAGGAAAAGAGAGAGAGAGGGGGGAAGAAAGAGCGAGATAGAGAGAGAGGTAGAGAGAGATAGAGAGAAGAGAGAGAGATATAACAAATCAACTGAGGTAGCAATGAAAATGAAAGCAACAACTGCCCGGAACACAAATATGTCCCTGAAATGGAACGGGACACTCCCTGAGGGTGCAGCCCAAGGCATCTGAGAGCTCTCCTCTCAATCTCTCGTTCTTCTATCTTCTTCGGACTTCATGCTCGGAGTGCGAGTGGGTTCTGACCTCTGTGCTTGGGGTCCACTTGCTCACATGCCACAAGAGAAAGAGTGAGGGAAAAGAGAAGGGGTACTACAGATACACAACCAAATTATGCAGCAGAACTAGACCCTATTGGGCAATTGAGGAAAGGGCTAGAGGCATTGAGAATGTAGCAAAATCACCAAGAAGAGAAGGTCTTGCCACTGCCATCACGTCCCACTAATGATGAAGTAGCCTAACTTTGTCGCGAATTAGAATATTTGCGGACCACTCAGGATATAAGAAGCAAGTTTCGTGTACAATGTGTAACAACAGTGGACATTCCAATGCAAATTGTCCTAACACCGTAAGTTTTCAATTTTGTGGAAAGGATGGCCATGAAGCTAGAGACTGTTACTACCTCAAGGGTACACAACAAGGATGTAACCCTCAAGCTCTAGATTCATATCATGCGAGTACTTCAAATGCACCTAATAGAGAGGAGAGTCCTACAAGGAAGCCTAGATGTAATAGGCCATTGATGTGTTATCGTTGTGGTGACTATGGCCATATGCAAAATAGGTGTTCCCTTCCAGAAGATGCACCTCCTTGTCAGCATTGTCCAGACTAAGGATCATTATACCAAAGATTACCCAAGAAGCCGCCCTACTCCAATTCACATGATTGGAGTCCCCCCACAAGTTGAAGATATGACCACTCAGTCTTATGCTTTTCATCTTCCCCAATGACCATGATGACTAGAGCCAGAGAGGCGGCAGCAACCCGTAGAGAGGAACAATAAGGACTCTAAGAAAAAGAGGAGGAAGGGAAGGCTAGGTGGATGGGCCAAGCATATATTGAAGGAGCTTATGAAAGGATGGCTAATTCACTAAGGGACCAACCAACAAGTCTGCAAGAAGACACACATGAGGTAAAGAATGAGCAGATCTTGAAGGGTATTCATCACAAGGTTAGACTGTACGAACTCATAAAGATGGATTCAAAAATAAGAAGTGACTTATTAAAGATTATACACTCTGCTTACTTGAACCAACCACCTAGCATAGATGGTTTCATGGTTGACTTTGCCCTGCACCCCTGGCAGAAAAGGTACTAATGATAGTACAGGGTTGTCACTTTGTTCTAGACTTTGTTGTTATTGCACTTCCATAGGATAAGGCAAGCAAAAGCTTTGCAAGATTGGGGGAAAAGCAAACTGTGGATTTCACCAAACGCCAATAGCCAGCTGCAACTACATTTGCAAGAAGGGTTCGACTCAAGGAAAACTACAAGGTATACTGTGGATGCTCAGGCAATGCCCTGTTTACCCCAAGAAGAAGATACATTATTGAATTGGATGATGGAAAGTACAGATTGTTGCATGGTGGAAATCAATGAAATAGAGGAAGAAGTTGCAGATGAAGGAGATGTAGAAAAACACCATAAAGTTCACAAGTAGTTAGAGAATGCCAGTTTGCACTGGAATACGAACTTTGAAGAGGCAACAAATATAGAAGTATCAGGGAAGGAAAGTTATGAGCCTGAATGCAGAGAAGATCTCCCCTTTTCGGATATACCTCAAGCATGGACCAGAGAACATATTGCAGAATATAAGCTAAAATCCATTCCTGCATACAGTGGGGATGATATCTCAAGTAAGACCAGTCCTGAAACACTTGTTCAAGAAGTAAATCTAGGAGATGAGGAGAACCCTCAAGTAGTCCACTTGACCTCTTAGCTATGCCATTATCCCCCTTTACTGCAAAAGGTAACTTCTTTACTTTTTCCTTATACAAATGTCTCTGCATGGTCCTACAAAGATCTAACAGGGATACCAGAGGAACTTGGATTACACCGAATACCCTTAGTTGACAGAGCCACGCCTGCAAGAAGTAGGCCGTATCGACTCAATCCAAAGTATGTAGAGGCGATAAGGTTGGAAATTACAAAACTAGAAGAAGCAGGTATAATTGTTCTAGTAGAACATTCCAGGTGGGTTTCTTCTATGGTTATTGTACCCAAGAAAAATAGTGGAAAAATAAGAGTCTGTGTTGATTTTCGTGCCTTGAATAAGGTAATTGTTCAGGATGGATTTCCTAAGACCTTCATAGAGCAAGTACTTGAGGAAGTAGCCGGTCACACTTTGTATAGCTTCCTAGATGGTTTTAGTGGCTACAATGAGATTGTGATCCATCGTGATGATAGGGACAAAACAGCCTTTGTTACTCCGTGGGGCACTTATGTCTATACCCGCATGGCTTCTGGCCTGAAAAATGCCCCAGCATCATTTAATAGAACAATGTATATGATATTGGGCAAGTGGTTAACAATCTTTCTATGCATTTTCATGGATGACTTTTCAATGCTTTCAGACACAGATAGAAGACCAACAGTTTAAGATCTCCATGATCATTTGGAAAATCTAAAGGAAATCTTTGAGCAATGTCTCAAAACAGGTTTTGAAGTTAAATCAGGCTAAATGTCACTTTCTGGTCACCAAGGGCACTCTCCTTGGTCACATAGTATCTGCAAAAGGGATAACGGTTGACCCTGCAAAGGTTACTACTATCCTTTCCATGCCTATTACACAAACCGCAAAGGAAGTGCAAAGTTTTTTGGGCATGTAGGATACCATAGAAGAATTATACGAATTTATTCAGAAATAGCTAAGCCCTTGTCAAGGCTTACTAGTAAAAAAGGTCCCCTTCTCATGGAGTCGGGAAGCTGAGAAAGCATTTTTTGAACTAAATTTGAGATTATGTACTGCTCAACTTTTAAGTGTTCCTAACTAGTCACTGGAGTTTCATGTGCATACAGATGCTAGTCTCCATGTTGTTGGTGCCGTTTTGGCTCAACCATCATCACACAAGATTGATAGACCTATCTCCTATGCCACCAGGCTACTTACCAAAGCAGAAAGGAACTACAGTACGACCGAAAGGGAAGGTTTGGCTATTGTATTTTCTCTTCAAAAGTTTCTTCATTACCATCTAGGTGTACATTTTATAGTCATATCTGACCACCAACCCTTGAAGTACTTGATAAACAAACCTAGAGTGGCTAGAAGGGTTTGGTGATGGTTATTCCTATTTCAAGAATTCAACTTTGATGTTCATATTAAGCCAAGACCAGAGCACTAAATGGCAGATCAAGTATCCAGGACTGCAATGAGCGAGAAGGCAACATGTATTAATGATGAACTAATGGATAGTAATCTCTTCCTAATAGCAACTCAAACTGAATGGTATCATGGAATTCTCCATTTTCTCACTACCAAAAAACTCCGAGAACATTTAGCACCTATAGAAAAGAGAAGATTACTCCTTAAAACCAAAGCGTACTCACTTATAAATGGGAATTTATATAGATATTGTTAGGATGATATCTTGAGAAAATGTGTTTATCCAGAGGAGGTGAACCTTTTGCTTGAGGCAGCACACAGTGAGGGGCATCTAAAGGGGGAAGATTTGTCTCACAGATATATATATATATATATATATATATATATATATATATATATATATATATATATATATATATATATATATATATAAGAACCATCCACAAAGGACTATGGTGGCCTCATATCTACCGAGATGCGATCAAGTTTGCTAAAGAATGCCATATTTGCTAGAGATGTGCTCCTATGCCAACCAAATTGAATTTCCAACCATTAGTCATATCTACAGGATGGCTTCCATTCGAACGATAGGGTCTTGATTTCATAGGACCAATTACTCCAACTAGTCAACCTGGGGGTAAGAAGTATATTTTGATGGCCACATGTTATGCAACTAAATGGATAAAGGCTAAAGCTATTATGGACTGCACAACCTTAACGGTAGCTAAGTTTTTGTGTAAACGTATTTTCTCAAGATTTGGTTGCCCAGATTAAATCACTAGTGATAGAGGCACACATTTTGTAAATCACTTGCTCCAATTTATATTTGACAAGTACAAGGTCTTTCATAAAAAATCTTGTGCCTACTATCCAAGGGCAAATGGCCAAGCGAAAAGCTCCAATAAGATTTTGATTGGGTTGCTATGCAAATTATCTTTTGATCATCAAAGCTTCTGGCCACAAGCATTGATCGGTGCAATTTGGGCTTTCTCAATGACAAGAAGGGGAACCACTCGCAAGAGTCCATTTTGCTTAGTATATGGAAAAGAGGCATTTGCACCATTCGAACTTATTATCAAAAGAGAAATTGGAGCGAGAACCATTGGAATTGAACCTCCCATTAGGAGACTGGTGACATGAGAAGAATACAGAGAAGGAGCTATGCAAAAACTTAAGGTAACACAATAAGAGCAAAAGACAATACACTCTGCCCAACTGAGTACATGTGTTATGTACTCTAATGGCAACCAAAACATAAACTTACATGAGCAAAAATGAACAATGATTCATGTATAGAAAGTCGTATATTCTATAAATGAAAAATGTACAAAAGTGTGGCAAAGCACTTCCATATAGGAATCAAATACAAAATTATGGTACATCATTGCCACATAGGAGTGTGTAGAGGAGGTACTGGGGTATCTGCTTTTAACAAAAGTAGAGAGTGAAGATTAAACACGTCCAGTACATCACCTACTCAAGGGGGTTCTCTTTAGGGAAGTATACCCTTTAACATTTCTGTGAGCAGATAAGTAACACGGATTGCACAGAGTAGTAAATACTTCAGAAAATATGGACAACCAATGACCAGGGAAGACCATACACTTCTTGATTCGAATCGATTACAAGGTTGGGCAGAGTGATGCTCAAATGTGCAAGCTTAGGGCTAACATGTCACTCTAAAATAAATAAGCACAATGCAACAGAGTCTTCTCTTCAGCTCAAGGGGCCAATTATGTGCAGACTAACTCAGAGCAATACAAATGGTAAACAATTTTTTCAAGAGAATAGAGCTTAACAACCACACTGACTCACAGAAAAGAACAAAATCCAAGCCACTCTCTTACACTATAGTGCTCATAGCCCTCCACTGAGAAGCCTACCCTCTGTATCCACACTACAGAGTAGCTCCTACAATAGGCTTGAAACCACAAAGCGCAAGAGAGGACTTCTGCACGTATGTACGAACCATTGTATCTCTAAAATTGTTCTTTTTAAATGAGCAAAAATCCATTGCTTTTATAGGCCTCAATAGGCCAAGAGGGCCTTGCCGAATCCTCACGTCCACTGATCACACGTCGGTTAATCACCCAAAATTGGGGGGTAGGTCAAATATTCCACTTGATTTGAATTAGATCCACAAAAATAGGTAGTCGCCGTGAATGGTTGCTGACAATTCCACTTTCACTTTTAACAATTACCTTTTTATCTTTTCACTTGCCATCTGAGCCCCTTTAATTATGCAGTTCGGGAGATTGGGATGACAGGTGGGGTAGCGTCACTACTAGTAAGCCCATGTACTTCTTCATTTACCATAGTCTCCTGCAGCATGGTGGAAGTTCACGCCCTTGGCCTTTCCAGTCAACTTCTCCTGCTATATCACCAACATGTCTTCATTATTGTGAGGGCCAGAAGATCATCCTTCCTGAAGATGCCAACAAGAGTTCTATCATTCCACACAAGGAGGTTCACCCGATCCTCCTTGGAACCTTCGATTGGCCTCTCTGAGTCCCGAATCAACTCAATCCGTGTGTATACTGACCATCCAGTCATGTAAATCAAATGCTTTGCCCCAACAATTGCTTTATTGATATCCTCCCATCATCTCTGCTACTAACTGTCTACCATCACCGAGATATGCGTGAAGGTGTGGGTGCGTGTGTGTATGGGTGTGTGTGTATGTGGGTGCGCGTGTATGTGTGAGGGTGTGTGTGGAAGTATATGTGTGAGAGTGCATGTGTGTGTATATGGGTGTGTGAGTGAGCCGGTGTGTGAGTGTGTTTGAGGGTGTGTGTGGAAGGGTGTGTGTGTGTGATGTTAGACGGCCGCCGAACAAAGGACAATTGTACTTAGACAGAGGTTTTTAATGTAGAAAGAACCCTTCTGAAAGTACGCGGTAAAGAAAGATTCGCGTAAAGCCTTGTAACAAAACTCTATTTAAAGCAATGAAAAGGGACGAGAAGAGAGCAGAGTAGAGAGAGAGAGAGTCCCCGTTTTTTGGGAAGTTGCGAGTATATTGTGAGAGATCCCGTTTTTTGGGGTTACTTCTTCTACTGTGTGTAAACGAGTAGAGTGTCTTGGTTCTGTCCTGTTCTGTGCGCCTTCTCTGTGTAATCATTCGACTGCGTATGTGTGATACACTGTGGTGTTACGAGTCGGTACTACGATTGTGAGATTCTGTTCGGTAACGAGTTGAGGTGTCTTGATTATGCGTAAGGTGTTAGAGTGTTGTCTATTTGCTATTCCTGCGGTAGGATAAGTAAGTGTGAAGGATGGACATGAGTTGGTATGATTCTCTGTAAGTGACTGAGTTGGTATCGTAGTCTGTGTTCAAGGTAATGCCGGTAATATCTGAGTACGCGTAGTATGGTAACACGGTTGCGATGCGTCTTACGATATTACGGATTGGAAGGTAGACACCCGGTAAGTCTGTGAACTGATAAGAAGAATTGTGTGTTAAGTTACTAAAAGTGTTGGACTGCAATCTCGGACTACTGCTCAACTACTATGGCAGAAACAGCCTGAGAACTCTGAGTCCAGTACGTTAGTCTAATTGAAGTTGTTCAGGAGCAAAGACTGAGCTAAGACGGAAAAGCCACAACTACGGTTGAGTGAGAAGTTGGGAAAATAGTACAGGGCCTCTGTCTAACAGACCCCTACCACTCCCAAGGACCCACATGGCTCGAGTCAGTTTATTTTCTGTGGTAAGATTGAATACAGAGAAAAAGGGAGAGACTCGGAAATATCTGGTACGCAGGTGTGGAACCAGATTCTGGAGTCTCCGAAGGGTTGTTGTGTTGAATTAGTAATTAACGTCCGCGGTAGGCAATTAACAGTTACGTTAATAGTAAACGGCGAATATAACCTTTAACATTTGGTGCCGTCTGTGGGAAAGTGGCATCCGCTTGCCAGCTCTCTGGCCCAGGTGCCTGCGAGAAAGTGGCAACTGATTACCAGTCTCTACGGTAAAGTAGCATTTGATTACGAGTCACTTGTGAGACAGTGGCATTAGAGTGCTAACGGTTTGTAAGAAGCAAACACCCAGCAACATTTTGCTTCACTGACAGTAGCAACAGATCCAGATTGTTGCGAACTGTTCAGATAGTATCACTGGGCAATGATACATGCCGGTCACTCGATCGGGCGAAACATATCCTAAGAATCGTCAGACTGAAGCAGGAAAATCACAAAAGATAGCCTCGGAAGAAGTAGGCATAACTAGATCTGACCAAGTGGTCAAGAAAAGTGGAAACGTTACAACTGATTCCGGTCATATTCCGGTAAAACGGTCAACGCCTTTGAGACATTCTGATGCTACTTCGACCCAGCATATCGAAGATATAGCAAGTCCAGACTCTATCAAAACGCCGTTGGAACCTAGTTTAACAATATCAGATAAAGATTTAGAGTTATCCACGGTCAGAAATACGTTAGAAAAATTCGGTAAAAGTAGTAAAACAGGGCATTCTGGCCCAATTTTGGTTCATTCCGGTGAGATTCCGGTAATAGAATCACCGATCGCTGGCAAAGGTTTAACCTTTTTTGCGGAATCATCAACTCAACCTTCGTGTTTGGAAGAAAGATTTCGAATATTAGACATCCAGAAGGAAGGAAAGCTGTTCGAAACAGAGATCCGAAGCATCTTAAGTCGACACAGTACACCGGAAAACGCACCATCCGGCAATACAAGTCCCGATAGTTCACCCGATCAATCCCGAGATATAGAAGGAAACCCTGAACCCTTCACAATGAGCGGGCAACACCAACAACAACACCATCAACAACAACAGCTAGGACCGCCAAGGCCACCTCCAACAGGAGTAACCTATGTGAAATTCGGTGGATTCCCAGGAGACGACCCAGACGCTCACGTACGAACGTTCGAGATAAGTTATGCAGTTCTTAACCACCCACCAGATCAGGCGTATAAGGCCATTGTTTTTCAATCGACACTGATCAATGAAGCGGCGAGATGGCTCACGGAATATGATATCAATCATTTCGGTACTTACGATGCAGTACGAGACGCCTTCTTACAGCGATTCAGACTGAAGAAGAATCCCGCTGAAATCTTTGAGTATCTACAGAACAACAGACAGAAGGTAAATCAGACCGTCCAGGAGTACGCTACCCTCTTTAGAACACATTTACGGCAGATACCACAGGCTCACGCTAATCTACCTGACGATGTCATCTCTCAATGGTTTATCAATGGATTAACCCCACAACTAAAGCAGATCATGATCATAAGATGTGTCGGAGCTATGACCTTGGATGCCGTCATTACAATGGCTCTACAGCTAGAATCCAAGGTTGGTGGATTTTCGGAAGACTTGGAATGGTTAAAAACAAACAAAAATATGGCTGAAGATATCACCAGGCAAGTATATTGCACCACATGCAAAAATTCGGGGCATACAAGTGCCAACTGTGCACTGAACCAAGTGTTTTGCGCTATCTGCAACACTACCGGACACACCACCGGAAACTGTATCTACAACGCTAGAATACAGGGGACAGCAACCGTCAATGCAGTCATCCAAGAACATGGCCAACCAGTAAATCGCTATGTGCCTCCGCAACAGAGAAACAATCAACAACAAGGATATCGGAACTATCGAGGACAGAGAAACAACACTTATAATGCCAACCGATGGCAGAATGGACCACCACCGGAAAAACCTGAGTTACCACCTCCACGATGTCATTTTTGTGGCGAATTCGGCCACATTAGAAGGTTTTGTAAAGACGCAATAGAGTATGATCAAAGAAGGAAGGAACGCCAGAACCCAATGGCCAACATGGTAACAATTACACCGATTGAGACACAGACTGCTACAGTCCAGACCCGTTCCGGTAAACAACTTCAGTCGGCAGCAGAAATCTTTGAACCAGGGATACAAGAACAACGAAGGATGTATAACAAAGCTAGTCACTGGACCACAACAGAACCACCAGTGTTCCCCGAACCTATTCCGGTGACTCAGGCTTCTTCATCAAAGGACGAAACAACACAAAAGGATGCATCAGTAGGGCCATCATCATCAGCAGAAACAACAGCAGACACTTCTGCGTCAGTAGAAACTACAAGTCCAAAAGAACAAGACAATCAAGCTCAACAGGCCTGGGAAATTTTGTCCAAGGCATCCATCACGCTACCTCTAGGCCAACTTCTGGCCTTAGTGCCTGGGATCCGACAACAGTTTCAGCAACAATTCAGTCCAGTACCTTCTTGCATTCCTACGACAGCCGCAGTTCAACCGGAACCTGATGCTGCGATTGACCACGCAGTGCCCTTGATCACAGTATGGTATAAGAACCAGAAGATCACGCAAGTATTGATTGATGGAGGCTCAGGCGTAAACATTGCAACCGCAGCCTTATGCAAAAAGCTAGGCTGGACCGAAATTGAACCAGTGCAATTCTTTGTTCGAATGGCGGATCAATCGAGAGTCCATCCTGTAGGACTTGTGCGGAATGTACCAATCACTCTACAAGGTACAACTTTCAAGATGACTTTTGTCATACTAGATCTACCCGAATCCACTTTGGATTACAATCTTCTTTTCGGCCGACCTTGGCTGAAGCATGCGAAGGTGATACAGGACTGGTCTCCACAAGAGCTTACATTCAAGGATGCCCATCGTAAATATGTGGTGAAACTAGATGCTATGCAATCTTGCGAACCTCACGCCCGACCGTACTTTGCTGAACCAGTTCATATGTTAGATGGACTGTCAGATGATGAAGAAGAGCAATTTCTGAAGAGTAATGCCGATTTAATGACTCTAGGAACTGTTGACCTACAATCCGTCATAGATAACTGGAACACGTCAATATGTACAGTAGTAGCTATCACCGGAAATTCGGTCCAGGAAGATACTTCCTCAACCCATGACGACGAATTACAACCACTGTTCAAGCCAACAGATGATACAGAGAAACCTCAACAATTTTATGTTCCAGAAGACCAGCTGATCACGTACAATCTAGGAGATAGAGATCACCCACGACCTGTGAAGATAAGGCAGAACTTACCGGAAACATTTAAGGAGGATTTGATTAAACTTCTTCGCGAATTTGCAGACGTCTTTGCATGGGATTACAAAGACATGAAAGGATTAGATCCGCGCATCTATCAACACAGGGTCATGTTGAAACCGGAAGTGAAACCGAAAAGACAACCCAGCTACAGAATGAACCCCCATTATGCATCACAAGTAAAAGCCGAACTTGATAGACTACTAAAAGTCGGATTTATTGTACCAGTAGAACACGCTGAATGGATCTCGCCCATAGTGATCGTGCCAAAGAAAAACAAGTAGTTACGAATCTGTGTGGATTACCGGAAATTAAACGCAGCAACAGTACCAGATCCTTTCCCGATCCCTTTTTTGGATACCATGCTCGATAGAGTCACAGGTCATGAAATGTATTCATTTTTAGATGGATACAGCGGGTACAACCAGGTTAGAATGGCTGAAGAAGATATACCAAAAACTGCCTTCATTACCAATTGGGGTGTTTTTGCCTACACAGTAATGTGGTTCGGATTGAGAAATGCGCCAAGCACATTTCAAAGATGTATGCAGGAGATATTTTCTCCTTATCTCACTTCATTCATGCAAGTCTACCTCGACGACTTCTCAATCTTTGGGAAGATGATAGCCCATTTGTTTCATTTACGATGCTGTTTTCAGAAGTGTAGAGAATATAGACTCTGCCTTAATCCCAACAAATCCGTGTTTGCCGTTTCGTGTGGCAAACTACTTGGGCATATTGTATCTGCTCAAGGTATTCGAGTGGACCCAGATAAGATTTCAGCGATTTTAGAAGCCCCGATACCCACAACTCCGAAAGAAGTAATGCGTTTTATGGGTCAAATACGGTGGCATGGCAGACACTTACGGTGGCTTGCTCACCTAGCAGTACCACTGAACAGACTAATCGCAAAGACTCCCAGACAGTTTGAATGGACTGAAGAAGGTCAAACTACATTTGATCGACTCAAATATCTCCTGACGCACGCTCCAATTTTACAACCACCGGACTGGGACAATCCGTTCCATGTGTTTGTCGACGCTTCAGATATTGCAATCGGCAGTATTCTGATGCAGCAAACAGATAAGTGGTTTCGCCCTATTTATTACGCCAGTAGAAGACTTGCGCCTGCAGAAAAGAACTACTCCACCACGGAAAGAGAATGTCTAGGACTGATTTACTCAATCAAAAAGTTCAGACATTATCTACTAGGCCGAAAATTTACCTTTCATGTGGATCATGCTGCCCTTGTTTATCTAGTAAGACAACAGCACTTAGGAGGACGATTAGCACGATGGGTGCTACTATTACAAGAATTCGATTATGATATCATTCACCGACCCGGAAATGCACATGCCTTAGCAGATTTCTTATCACGCCTAGATTCCGGTGAAGCTCCGGTAGGGATAGATGACACGACTCCTGCGATTTATAATGCTGAACCACTACCTGATGAGTCGCCCAACTTACAAACACCACCTACATACTATGATCAGATTCTAACTTTCCTCACCGAAGGTCGCTTTCCAGCCGAGACTGCCAAGGCAGTTCGAAGAAAAATCGCAGTTTTTAGCTGCCGATTTCGGTTAGTTGCTGGAGAACTGTATTATACAGATCATACCGGAATCCTACTTCGCTGTATTCCACCACATGAAGTTAACGCAGTTATCACTTTGACTCACTCAATTCCTTCTGATGGCCATTTTGCAGCAGACTTAACTCACCGGAAAATTCTACAAGGAGGATTGTGGTGGCCAACTATGTACAGAGATATCTCACAGTTTGTTAAACAATGCGATGCTTGCCAAAGAACTGGTCAGCCTCTTCAACGGCATCTTTTTCCCCTGCAACCCATCTTGCCATTAGAACCTTTTCAGAAATGGGGTTTAGATTTTATCGGGCCAATTACACCTCCAGCAGTATCCACTAACAATCGATACATACTAACTTGCACAGATTACGCAACTAGATGGGCAGAAGCTTGGGCTTTGCGGTCTGCTACAGCAGTTACGGTAGCAAAATGTCTACTCACGGATGTCTTCCCACGATTTGGTTTACCACTGGAAATTGTCTCAGATCAAGGCACTCATTTTGTAAACAATTTAATGAAGGCTCTCACACAGTCCTTCCAAGTCACACATAAATTTAGCTCTCCTTATTATCCACGTGCCAATGGATTGGCTGAAAGTACAAACAAATCTCTGTTAAACATCCTCCGGAAATTGATCATGGAAGCACCGGAAAGATGGGATCAACTACTACCTGCGGTATTATGGGCATACCGAACGACATATAAAGTAACAACAGGCTTGACACCTTTCAAGCTAGCTTATGGCTTAGAAGCAATCGCTCCCATGGAAGTAGTCATCCCAAGTTTGCGGGTAGCAATCACTCAGAAGATGCTACCGGAATCTTCACTGACAGAACGAATGGACGCACTCAGAGAACTCGATGAGCACCGATGGCTCAGTTTTTTAACTATGCGTGAAGTTCAACTAAGGCAGGCTAAGACACACGATCGATATTTGAAGACGCCAATCTTTTCGGTAGGACAGCTTGTACTCTTCTATAACGCAAAATCGGACAGAGCAGCAGGAAAATTCAAACTACGATGGTTCGGCCCTTTCAAGATCTCAGCACAAGTAGGTCCGACAACTTTTCGGTTGACTACGTTGACCGAAATTCCACTTCCAAAAGTAATTAATGGATCGAAGTTGCGGCCGTATTATCCCACTACCAGTACGCCTTAATTATTCGGCAACGAGCCACGTTTTTGTATAAATTTTTATGTTTTGCTTTTTAGCGGTCTTTTGTACAGACATTTATGATACCAGCCGCCTCTCCCTACCGGTCACTCAGTACGCACGCCAGCATGCAAACCGTATCATTCCCGCACCACACAATGATCCTCTCCTCCACACCGTGTTCTCCATATTTAAACCCCTGAGTTGCACCAAAAACCGCTATTGTGTTTTCGTGATTGTGTATTCTGTGTCTTTTGTAAGTGTGCACTGTGAACGCCATGGAAGCTCTAGCCAACTACGCTTCTTTCCGCGAAGGCATCCCTACAGACGTAGGCGAATACCTGAGATGCAGAGGGTTGGCCAACTTCGCTGAGTTGCCTTGGCACTCAGTGGAAACCCATCCCTTCTCCGCACAGATCATTCAAGCCATTGCCCAAAGCTCCGCCACCGAACGACAGTGGGCCTTCCTTTCCCTCCCACACAGAACCGTCATCACCTTCCAAGCCTTCGCCGACGCCTACCGCCTCACCCCGCAAGGTCGCGAAAATGGCCCTACCATCACTGTAGCCCGTATGACCGAACTCTTTCCCCGTTCATCATCAAACGAATACGCCATTCTATGCCGCCCCGAACCCGAGCGATCCGCCCTCCAGTTCCTTGTAGCCATCCTTAACCTGCAGAAACGAACTTATGGCATCTCTCGCCCCTTCTACTCCGCCTTAGATTTAGCTGCCCGCGAACCGGTAAATTTTGCCTCCTATTTCTTCCATAGAATCCATAAAGAATGTGTAGCTATTGTAAAATAGCTCCAAAAGGGTTCTACCCCCCGCTCTCGCCTTCCACACATCATCTCCTTCCTCTTCCCAACCATCCTCGCCGCACAACCCCCACCCGCAGGCCCCGCACTTCGACACGAAGAGTCTGCACAACCAATCGAGGACAGTGAAGAAGAAGACGAAGAAATTAATCAGCTCTTCCGTACCAAGCGAATTCGGATCAGCTCCTCGGAAAGTGAAGTCCAAGGATCCGCCGGAAAAGATCAGGAGACCAAGCCAGACGACCAAGAGGAAACGTACCACGACACCACCACACACATCGAAACATCGACGGAGCAACCAGACCAGCAGGATCAAGCCGAGACGGAACTAGTATCCACAGAAAAAGAATCGGAGCAGCACCAGGATGAACAGGAATCGGCCACCAAAGCCCTGGATCAACTCATCGACGCCATCAACCAGACAGAAACACTCGCCAAGGTAAACCCCTCAGACACCGTCCTCCCTACACCACCTCCTGCCAAACCCCTACTCCCACCGGAACCACCCCTCCCACCCACCGATGAACCCACACCATCTTCCTCTTCCTCCCCTAACTACTCTCCACCAAACTCCCAGCAACTCCTCACCGACACATCCTCTCAACCTCGTCGTCCTCCACCACCACCGCCACAGAACGCATTCTCGGAACTTGCCGCCATGGGGCAGTACCTCATCCAGTTATCACACCAGCTACCGGCCCAATTTTCGGCAGCCACGGACCACCTGAAACTCGAATACCAGCACAAGGTAGACACCCTGGAAGCCGACATCGCCCCCCTCTAGGAAGAAATTGATGCCATAAAGACCGAAAATCATCAACTCCGGGCACAGCTAGCAGAACTCGAAGCACGAGTTTCGACAGGACAGACGCTAGTACAACAACGAGATGCAGCCCTGGACCAGATAGCTGCTAAAGACAAACTCATACACGATGCACATGAGGAAATTCGGACACTGAAGGCTGCCCTTCAAGAACAAGAAAATATCAACGCCTCTCTTGAAGAAATGATCGCAGACACGAAGCGTCAATTACAAGAAACCACCTAGACGATGCAGGAGCAACAGAAAGAAGCTGCCGAAGTTCAAGAACGATTACGGCGAGCCGAAGAATGTGCCGACGCGGTCAACAGCATTCTCAAAAAACAATTAATAAAGGAAGGCCAATACCAAAAGGATATTGAAAGGACGCGCAGAGAACGAGATTCACTGCAGAAAAGTCTGGCATTCCAAAACCAACAGTTTGAACGCAACGACAACCAGATACGCAACCAGAAGGAGTGCATCAGAGAAATGCAGACCAAACTGGTGGAAATAACGACAGCCCAAGATGCGGCACTAGCCAACGACTTTTATCTCCAGGAGGCTTTTCTTCAAACCCAAGCCGAAATTTTGTTAAATCAAGCCATAGCCCTCAGTGCAGTCAGAACCGACGCCCAATTATTAGAACCTACCACCATAGTACAAATGTTAGAAACCCTCAAAAAGAAAATTACCCGAACATTTAGGCTTGCCAGAAGCATGTACTTAGAAGGTATAGTATCCGAACCGTAGGTACTTGCGGGTACGAGTCCCGAGGACCCGATAATACTAAGTCCGAAAGTTAGTAGTAAAAGTCATGATTTTTTGTGCATAATACTTTCACACATGTAAAAGACGTTCCAAGTCCAGCACCAATCTCGAGAATGATGATTCTTGATTCTAGAATCTCGGTAAGCAGCCTGAAATGTCATATCAGAATGGAATACCATCATTCTAGCGACTGGCAGCTCAAGGTCTAGCACTTATAAATACGAATACCCGGGAACGCACACTTACACCGAACCGTGTTGTGACTACAACCGATACTACATTACAGTGGCTTCGATCGAGCTAGCAAGCCACTAGGCTTGCGCTGTGTGACTTAGTGAGGAACAGGACTGAAAGACAACGCTCTTCATGGTGGCCGGAAAGGGTGATGAAGCAAGGTAGCGTCAAGGATGGTGCCGATGCAGACGAAAGCAAGACGGGGAGCGACGAAGTGCGAATACGACTTCGGGGAAGAAGTGATCATTTCTAGCGATTCGGAAGACGAAAGGCGAAACGAACAGGATAGTGACGAGGATTTGGTGAAGAATGTCAAAGCAGAGAATGTGAGTGCGGATGTCGATGACGAAGATAACACAAGAACCTCAACAAACATCACCAGAGGACCGGACTCCGACAGTTTGCTAAGTTACCCTGGAAACAGTGGACTTGTTCCGCCACTAGAACAAGTGCGATCAGAAAGGATTGGGGAGTTAATTCCTGGCATGGACCAACAGACACTATAAACGGATATCTCAGCCAGGTGGTGATAGGATACTGTATGGTTACATGACTTCTGCAGAAGACATGGATTCAACAGCACAGAGGGTACTTTGATTCCATACACGAAGCGCTTAAAGCACAAGATCAAGAAGGTGGGCCCAGGTAACAACGAAATCAAGAGTAGATTCTTATTATATGTATAAATCGACATGTTTTTCAGAAGGGCTTAGATGTTCAAAAAGCTATTTAAAGGAAGAGCTGCAGCTGAAGAATATGAGTATGTAAAGTATGAGTCTTTGAGGCAACTAGACCAGCTATACGAATTTGAGGAAATTCTGGAGAAAGAGACAACCTATCACATACAGTGACATATTCGGGATTGAAAAATATTTACTGAATCATCAACAGAATATGGACATTATGAGCGATTAGCCTGCATCTTTCTGATGCATAGCCCCAGGCAAAAGGATATCACCTACAGTACTGCACTTGCGGGTTCGAGTCCACCGTGCGTGCCAGTGTTAGACGGCCGCCGAACAAAGGACAATTGTACTTAGACAGAGGTTTTTAATGTAGAAAGAACCCTTCTGAAAGTACGCGGTAAAGAAAGATTCGCGTAAAGCCTTGTAACAAAACTCTATTTAAAGCAATGAAAAGGGACGAGAAGAGAGCAGAGTAGAGAGAGAGAGAGTCCCCGTTTTTTGGGAAGTTGCGAGTATATTGTGATAGATCCCGTTTTTTGGGGTTACTTCTTCTACTGTGTGTAAACGAGTAGAGTGTCTTGGTTCTGTCCTGTTCTGTGCGCCTTCTCTGTGTAATCATTCGACTGCGTATGTGTGATACACTGTGGTGTTACGAGTCGGTACTACGATTGTGAGATTCTGTTCGGTAACGAGTTGAGGTGTCTTGATTATGCGTAAGGTGTTAGAGTGTTGTCTATTTGCTATTCCTGCGGTAGGATAAGTAAGTGTGAAGGATGGACATGAGTTGGTATGATTCTCTGTAAGTGACTGAGTTGGTATCGTAGTCTGTGTTCAAGGTAATGCCGGTAATATCTGAGTACGCGTAGTATGGTAACACGGTTGCGATGCGTCTTACGATATTACGGATTGGAAGGTAGACACCCGGTAAGTCTGTGAACTGATAAGAAGAATTGTGTGTTAAGTTACTAAAAGTGTTGGACTGCAATCTCGGACTACTGCTCAACTACTATGGCAGAAACAGCCTGAGAACTCTGAGTCCAGTACGTTAGTCTAATTGAAGTTGTTCAGGAGCAAAGACTGAGCTAAGACGGAAAAGCCACAACTACGGTTGAGTGAGAAGTTGGGATAATAGCACAGGGCCTCTGTCTAACAGACCCCTACCACTCCCAAGGACCCACATGGCTCGAGTCAGTTTATTTTCTGCGGTAAGATTGAATACAGAGAAAAAGGGAGAGACTCGGAAATATCTGGTACGTAGGTGTGGAACCAGATTCTGGAGTCTCCGAAGGGTTGTTGTGTTGAATTAGTAATTAACGTCCGCGGTAGGCAATTAACAGTTACGTTAATAGTAAACGACGAATATAACCTTTAACAGTGAGTATGTGTGAGTTGTGTGCGTGTTTTGAGGGTGAGTGTGGAAGTGTGTGTGTGAGTGTTTGTGTGTGTGAGTGTGTGCATGTATGGGGGTGTGAGTGTGTGGGTACGGGTGTGTGTGTGGCTGGGTGCATGTGTGGGGATGTGTGTAAGTGTGGGTGCGTGAGGGGGCAGGGAGGGCCACGGGGAGGTGAGAAGGGGGGGGGGGCTTGAGGGATGAGGTGGGGTGGGGCGGAGTGGGGCGGGGAGGGTAGCGGGGAGGCTAGGCGGGAGTGGGCGGGGTGAGGGGGCGGGAGTAGGCGGGGGGGGAAGGTGAGAAGTGGGGGGGGCTTGAGGGATGAGGCGGGGTGGGGCGGAGTAGGGCGGGGAGGGTAGCGGGGAGGCTAGGCGGGAGTGGGCGGGGTGAGGGGGCGGGAGTAGGCGGGGGGCTAGGTGGGAGTGGGGGGCGGGAGTAGGCAGGGGGCTACTGCGGGCTGGCGGGTGCGTGGGACTGGGCGGAGCGGGG
>CM035440.1:3999940-4007440 GCA_020310875.1 Ceratopteris richardii
TGACTTTCCCACCGCATCCATAATTGGAGCTCCATTACGAATATGATATATCTTCGATTTGTCATGATCATGTGCACCCCAAGGTGTACGTGAAGAACCCATCTGATGCAATATGAAGATCTCATCTCATCCAATGTATATATATGCATGCTTAAGCTTGTATACATATGCATTCATGTATACATATGCATATGCATTCATGTATGCATATGCTTGCTTGTATGGATATGCATGCTTAAGCTTGTATACATATGCATTCATGTATACATATGCATATGCATATGCATACATGTACACATATACATATGCATATGCTTGCTTGTATACATACATGTACATATACATGTATGTATATGCATACATGTATGCATATGCATATGCATACATGTATACATGTACATATACATATGCATATGCTTGCTTGTATATGTATACATGTATACATATACATATACATATGCTTTCTTGTATATGTATACATGTATACATATACATATACATATGCTTGCTTGTATGCATATGCATGCTTAAGCTTGTATACATATGCATACATGTATACATATGCATACATGTATACATATACATATGCATATGCATATGCATTCATGTATGCATATGCTTGCTTGTATGCATATGCACATGCTTGCTTGTATACATACATGTACATATACATGTATGTATATGATTACATGTATGCATATGCATATGCATACATGTATACATATACATATACATACACATATGCTTGCTTGTATATGTATACATGTATACATATACGTATACATATGCTTGCTTGTATGCATATGCATGCTTAAACTTGTATACATATTAGAGAACAAAAATATAAAGAAAGAAAACAAAAAATAAAGAAAGATATCAGAAAACAAAAATATGAAAAATTCATGTATGCATATGCATGCATGCATGTATGCATATGCATGCATGCATGTATGCATATTAGAAAACAGAAATATAAAGAAAGAAAACCAAAAATAAAGAAATATACTAGAAAACAAAAATATAAAAATTCATGTATGCATATGCGCATGCATGCATATATGTATGCATATGCATGCATGCATGTATGCATGCATGTATGCATGCATGTATGCATGCATGTATGCATGCATGTACGTATGCATATGCATGCATGTATGCATATGCATATCCCTCATGCATGCATGCATGCATATGCATGCATGCATGCATATGCATGCATGTATGCATATGCATTCATGTATGTATGCATATGCATGCATGTATGCATGCATGTATGTACGCATATGCATGCATGTATGCATATGCATATCCCTCATGCATGTATGCATATGCATGCATGCATGTATGCATATGCATGCATGCATGTATACATCTGCATGCATGCATGTATGCATGCATGTATGTATGCATATGCATGCATGTATGTATGCATATGCATGCATGTATGCATATGCATATCCCTCATGCATGCATGCATGCTGCATGTATGCATATGAATTCATGTACGTATGCATATGCATCCATGCATGCATGCCTGTATGCATATGCATCCATGCATGCATGCATGTATGCATATGCATCCATGCATGCATGCATGTATGCATATGCATCCATGCATGCATGCATGTATGCATGCATGTATGCATGCATGTATGCATGCATGTATGCATATTAGAAAACAAAAATATAAAGAAAGATATTAGAAAACAAAAATATAAAAATTCATGTATGCATATGCATGCATGTATGCATATGCATATCCCTCATGCATGCATGCATGCATGTATGCATATGCATTCATGCATATACATGCATGTATGCATATGCATTAATGCATATACATGCATGTATGCATATGCATTCATGTATTTAAAGAAAGAAAACAAAAAATGAAGAAAGATATTAGAAAACAAAAATATAAAAATTCATGTATGCATATGCATGCATGCATGTGTGTATGCATATGCATGCATGCATGTATGCATATGCATATGCATGCATGTATGCATATGCATATCCCTCATGCATGCATGCATGTATGTATATGCCTATCCCTCATGCATGCATGCATGTATACAGATGCATGCATGTATGCATATGCATATGCATGCATGTATGTATGCATATGCATGCATGCATGCATGCATGTATGCATATGCATATCCTTCTCTCTCTCTCAAACAAAAATAAAGAGACAAGATATTAGAAAACAAAAATATAAAGAAAGATAAAAGAGTGATATATGTCTCACTTACATTGATGTAATTTTTGAATCAAGGTTGTGAAAATCCACTTGAAGTTCTGCTTCGTTGAATTTCCAAAGATTTGATCTCAAAAATCTCTTGGAAAACTAAATAGAGAAGATATTAGAAAAGCAAAAAAATAAAGAAAGAAAACAGAGTGATACAATATGTGCAATCTACTTACCAAAGCGTCAGATCTATAAAAAAAAGAGGTGTGTTTAGTGAGAGAGGGAAGGAGAGGGAGAGGGAGAGAGAGAGAGAGAGAGAGAGAGAGAGAGAGAGAGAGAGAGAGAGAGAGAAAGAGAGAGAGAGAGAGAGAGAATTGTTTGAATCACGGTCGTCAAAATCCACTTGAAGTTCTTCTTCGTCGAATTTCCAAAGATTTGATCCCAAAATCTCTTGCAAAACCAAACAAAGAACATACTAGTAAAGAAAAAACATAGAAAAAGAAAAAAGAGTGCTACAATATGTGCGATCTACTTACGAAAACTTCAGATCTATAAAGATAGAGGTCTGTTTAAAGAGAGAGAGAGAGGAAGAGAGAAAGAGGGAGAGAGAGGGAGAGAGAGTGAGAGAGAGAGAGGGAGAGAGAGAGAGAGATAGTGAGAGAGAGGGAGGGAGAGAGAGAGAGAGAGAGAGAGAGAGGGAAGGGAAGGAGAGCGGGAGAGAGAGAGAGAAGATGAAAAACAGAGATTTGCTATTGGCACGCGCAAACCCGAAAGGAGAAGATCTAGATTCAAAATGCTCAGAATGACGAATTTCGGGCTCGGGCCGGGTTAAAAAGAGAGCATCAGTATAAGCGTCGGTATACGCGTCGGTATTTCCAGCAAAGTATCGATGCATATACCGATGCTTATACCGACGTTTATACTGACGCTGTGGTTCCGAGGCAAAGCAGCTTTCCCAAATTGTCCGAGTGGTATACCGATGCCGACAGCTGCCCGTGGGTACACTGAGCGTCAGTATTCCCTCGATATGTTGTAGTGAAACAAAACAGAGTCTTGAGGTATTTGAAAGGTACTTTAGATTATTGTCTAGGCTATACATGTCCTGAATTTATGGATTTGAAAGCATACAATGATGTAGATTGGGTTGGAAATTAGGACGATAGAAGGAGTACATGGGCATATTTGATATTTTAAGGTAATAACTTGGTTTCATGGATCTCTAAAAGATAACATACAATAGCACTTTCAAGCACGTAAGCTTAATATGGGAGTCTTAGAAATGTAGCCTGTGAGATTATATGGTATTTGAAGATTTACGAAGATATGAAGATATCTACATCACGTCCATTACTCTTTAGAGATAATGTAAGTTCATTAAAACTTGCATCTAGTCCAGCATACCATATCAAGAGCCAAACACATTGAAGTACAGTAGCATTACATCGGAGAGAAGGTGGTAAGTGAATGTTGAGGGCTATTGTAGTGTGTGTCATCTTATCAGCCTTAGTATTTGTGGTTTTCTTGGTTCTATTCATTGTAGCATTTGCAAAAAATGTAGTTAGCATGTCATTCCAACAATTTGTAGCCCTTTCTTTTTTTAAAAAGAAAATGAAGGTTCGGCCGAGGCCTACTCCCTTGGGCTTCAACTTTGAAATTGCAACTGTAATTTGTAGCCTTTTCTTGGCTCCGATGTATGTCTTCCATCAGTAATTCAACTTTTTTATTCTTATGTGCTAAAAAAAAAGCGTTCCACTTAATGCGTGTGCGCTTGTGCTTGAACTGGATACTAAGCACCATCTTTGAAGTAAAAGTTTGTGTCGATGGAAGCACGATATGTGAGCGTAATTGACCATAGCGACAGGCCTTCCCGCTATTGCGATATGTGAGCGTAATTGACCATAGCGTCCTGACTCGTGGGGGAGGGGAAGGTCGGCGGCTCAGCGTGAATGGTATAAATTTAGCATGACGTTTGGAAAGGTTTGCTATACACCTTGTGGTGCTGCTGCTGCTGCACAGAGAGAGAGAGAGAGAGGCCATGGGTCGTCTTGCGTTATTCTCGACTATGATAATGTTGCTGCTGAGTTGCTTGTCCGCTGTGATGATACAAGCGTCCGATGGTAGGCATATTTGGATTAAAGCTCGTCAACGAGAGAGAGAGAGAGAGAGAGAGAGAGAGAGAGAGAGAGAGAGAGAGAGAGAGATGCTATGGATCATCATGCGTTACTCTTGACTATGATAATGTTGCTGCTGAGTATCTTATCCGGTGTGATGGTACGAGCGTCGGATTGAAGCTCGTCACACAGAGAGAGAGAGAGAGAGGATATGGTTCGTCTTGCGTTATTCTCGACAATGATAATGTTGCTATGGTTCGTCTTGCGTTGTTCTCGACTATGATATTGTTGCTGCTTAGTGTCGTATCATGTATGATTGTAGGAGCGTCAGATGGTAGCCATATTTGGATTGAAGCTCGTCAACACCAGAGAGAGAGAGAGAGAGAGAGAGAGAGAGAGAGAGAGCCTCTGCTTATGACTTGTTATCTCTTAATCGCCACAAATGATAACCTCACATGAATTGGACTGCAGTGAGTGCAGTAATGGCGTTCAAGCGAGGGATTAGCACGGATATTTACAACATACTAGGAAGTTGGGATCCATCGCTGGCGACACCTTTGGGGTGGTTCCATGTCACTTGCGATGAAGCGGGACACGTCATTCGGTTGTTCGTATTGCAAACTCGCTAGTTTCTGGCTTACTGCAAACTTATATGTGTTTGATATAGGATGCACAATGTTATAGGGATCTATCGAATGAGGGGCTAGTTGGGACGATTGCGCCAGAGTTGGCCGAGCTGGACGAGCTTAAGTTTCTGTATGGACTCAGTTTATTTTCTGAGACGGAACTTTGATTATCGAAGAGCATGTTCATCACCTTTTTTTTGTTCTCTCTGATTGTTTCATTTAGAGAGAGCTGAACGGCAACTTTCTGGTGGGGCATATACCGCCAGTGTTAGGGAACCTCCTGAATCTCGTATGCTTGGATTTGTCCCATAACTTTCTCTCAGGACCCATCCCCTTGGGCTTCGACAACTTCATTAGAGGGAAACTCAAGTTTCTGTAAGCAGGACCACACTCGTATCCCCTACTCATCGCTAAATTGTTGTGTCTGTCGCCTAATCGTAGCCATGATGCTCATGCGCGCGTGTTATGTCTACAATTTCAACTGCTGACTGTGTTGCCCTGCTCGCGCTTGTATTTCTGTCAACGCAGGCGGTTAGAGGTGAACTCTCTTACAGGACCTATAAGCTGGAATTTGGGATTCGTCCCTCTCTATGTGTTGTAAGTATACATCTCATCTAGGACTGTACCTGTGCAAGCGCAATCAATTTCTTGTCTCCCATTCTGTGCCATGGAACATTGACGTCCATCCCCTGATGCAGTAATGTCTCCTACAATCATCTCGAGGGTTTTGTGATTCCCAGCGTTAGCAAGTACAGCATTCGGAGGTATGGATGAATATTTACATTTTGCTTCATCTTCACGTTTATGTGAGTTCGGTGACGGACGTATGAATCATCCATGCAGCTTTCGTCCCGGTAATCCTCGTCTCTGCGGTGCACCACCCATCAACAGCCCCTGCTAGAGACGGCTTGCAAACGGTGTTGCGCATGAGATGCGATTCAGATGGCCGCTGGAGAATACAATTTGAAAGTTGATCTTCATCATCTTGAATGATTATCCCACCATATATGCTCTCTGTTAGGGATAGTCCATGATCCATTGTAGCCACGGTTAAGAGTTGCTAGCCTTCTTTATTTTGTCTTGTGCGCGGACATCGTTATTTCTCCAGCAGGCTTGGACGTCAATGTCTATCTTATTAACTTCTACACTTTGTTGATCCTATCATTGATGAATTCGTCTATTAACAATGCCAAATTCATGAAAAGAGTCCATACCGTTTCTTAAGACGCATTCTGCATACTTATTTTTATCAAAATCGCTTCATATATTCTGGTGCATCTCCGGCTATTAAGGACAAATGAAAATGAATGATGAAAAGAGTCACCAAAAAAAAAAGAGAGCTTGGACCTAAAAAATAATAACATGTGTCAGATAACTTGCATATGGAACAGAATTAGCTTACCAAGAGCATAATAAGATTTCCACAAGCTCGTAATCAGGTGCGTAATGAAGGTGACATAATCACTTTATATTTCTAATGGGAATCCATAAGACCATTCCTTCACCTAACATTACAACACATCTCATTGTGCTATTTTTATCTTGCTTTGACCTAGCCTAGTCGAAACTAAAGTATGATATTGATGGTATGTCAACTCTAGAAGATTGAAGAAAAATCTCATTCATAATGTAATTTAAGTACCTCCGGTATATCCACATCTAGACACAACCACTAAAACATGTGTTGCTCCTCTCCACACCAAGAATTTTGGTAAGAAACACTTTCAAATTGATGAGTCGCATCTACATAGGCACGTGGATATATATTGGTCAATGTGTCATAGTTCCTTAGAGACCGCTAGTTATAGTTCCAACATATGTCCTAGTTAACTCGAGATACCTCAAGTGAAAGCATGCATGATGCTTCTAGAATGTGCTATATCGGTTGGAATCTCTCTGTCTCTCTCATCATTGATAATGCATTAATCATCTTTACTTACATTATGAGGGCTTGCCAACCGTGTTGCACATATGATGTGATCCAAATGGTCATTGGAGAATACAATGTAGAAGTTGATCTTCATCATCTCTCTCTCTTTCTCTCATTATTGATGTATATGTAAGTACCTTGAATGTATCAACATCTAGACACAACCACAAAGAACATGTGTTGTTCGTCTCCAAACAAAGCCTTTTGGTAAGAAACGCTTTCAAACTCATGAACTACATCTACATGGGCGAATGGATGAATAGAGGTCAATGTGTCTTGATTATCTCAACTTACCTCAAGTGAAATACATGGAGGATGCTTCTTGAGTGATCTAAAACCTTCTTGGTAATTCCAATTCCCATGTAGCTCATGGGATTGCAACCTTTCACCTCCTCTTTAAGGTGCATAATTCATAATCACTATACCAAGTTCCTAATTTTCCTAATGACTAAGAGAAGTTTCCTTTTGTCTTCATCTCTGGTCGAGGTTCATCCTTAAATGCTCTTCATAATATGAGACATATAAGGGCATTCTCCCAAATCCCCATCATCTATCCTATAGAGCATGGTAATGAGATCTTCCTTGTTTTAATTGTTCTTTTATTTCATTGACCATATTCTACGAACACACTTAATTGACAGG
>CM035440.1:4012440-4052440 GCA_020310875.1 Ceratopteris richardii
CAGACCCCTACCACTCCCAAGGACCCACGTGGCTAAGAGAACGATAGTAGTTGGAAGATTTGGAACCAATTGAACGTGAAACATTTGAATAGAAAGTAAAGTAACGCTTAAACCAGTGTCAGTTTTAACCATAATCAGTTTAACATTTAACATTTGACGCCGTCTGTGGGAAAGTGGCAACTGTTTACCAGTCTGTGCGGTAAAGTAGCATTTGATTACGAGTTACTTGTGAGAAAGTGGCATTAGAGTGCTAAGCGGGTTGTAAGAAGGAAACATCCAGTAACATTTGATTTACTGACAGTAGCAACAGACCCAGATTGTTGCAAACTGCTCAGATAGTGTCACTGGGCAATGATACATGCCGGTTACTCGGTCTGGCGAAACGTATCCTAGGACCCAGACGACGGGAACAAGAAAAGTACAAAAAACAACTCTAGGTGAAGAAGGTATAACGCGACCTGACTCAGTGGTCGAGCAAGTTAGGGACGCTAGAATTAATTCCGGTCATATTCCGGTGGAACGATCAGCGCCTTTGGTACATGCTGGTGTCACTTCGACCCAGCCTAACCAAAGTAGAGTAATTCCAGAATCTATCAAGACGCCGCTGGAGATTAGACAAACTCTAGGAAAAGAAGTCAGTAAAAGCGAAAAAACGCTACAGTTTGGTAGAGTGTCAGCTCATTCCAGTGATATTCCGGTGATAGAAACACCAACTGGCGGTCAAGGATTAGCATTTTTTGCAGAATCCTCTGCGAGACCCGCGTGTCTAGAAGAAAGATTTCGGATATTAGACATCCAGAAAGAAGGAGACCTATTCCAAGCTGAGGTCCGAAGTATCCTGCACAAAAACAGCACACCGGAAGGCACGCCATCCGGCGATCCAGATTCTGATAGTTCAACTAATCAACCTCAAGACACAGAAGAAGGACCGGAGACACCTACGATGAACGGACAACAACAACAACAACAGTTAGGTCAACCAAGGCCGCCTCCAACAGGAGTAACCTACACGAAATTCGGTGGATTCCCAGGAGATGACCCAGACGCTCATGTACGAACTTTTGAGATAAGTTATGCAGTTCTTAACCATCCACCAGATCAGGCGTACAAGGCCATTGTTTTTCAATCTACTTTGGTCAATGAAGCGGCTAGATGGCTTACCGAATACGACATTAATCATTTCGGTACCTATGATGCAGTACGAGATGCCTTTCTACAACGATTCAGACTAAAGAAGAATCCTGCTGAAATCTTTGAGTATCTACAGAGCAACCGACAGAAGGCAAATCAGACTGTCCAGGAATACGCTACTCTCTTCAGAACACATTTACGGCAGATACCACAGGCACATGCTAATCTACCTGACGATGTCATCTCTCAATGGTTTATCAATGGACTAACCCCACAACTGAAGCAGATTATGATCATCAGATGTGTTGGCGCAATGACACTGGATGCAGTCATTGCAATGGCTCTACAGTTGGAATCCAAGGTTGGTGGATTTTCAGAAGACTTGGAATGGTTAAGGACAAACAAAAATATGATTGAAGATATAACCAGGCAAGTATACTGCACCATGTGCAAAAATTCAGGGCATACAAGTGCTAACTGTGCGCTAAATCAAACATTCTGCGCTATCTGCAACACTGCCGGACACTCCACCGGAAATTGTGTCTACAATGCCAGAATACAGGGAACAGCAACAGTCAATGCTGTTATTCAAGAACATGGACAGGCAGCGAATCACTATGTACCTCCGCAACTGAGAAACAACTAGCCATAGGGATATCGAAACTACCGAGGACAGAGGAACAATAACTATAATGCAAACCACTGGCAGAATGGACCACCCCCAGAAAACCCCAATTTACCACCACCACACTGTCATTTTTGTGGTGAAATTGGACACATTAGAAGATATTGCAAAGACGCAGCTGAGTATGATCAAAGGAAGAAGGAGCGGCAAAACCCAATGGCCAACATGGTACAAATTACACCGGTGGAAACGCAAACTGCTACAATCCAGACCCGATCAGGCAAACAACTGCAACCAGCAGCAGAAGTATTTGAACCAGGGATACGAGAACAACATAGGATGTATAACAAGGCTAGTCATTGGACCGCCACAGAACCACCAGTGTTCCCAGAACCCATTCCGGTAACTCAGACCTCGTCAGCAAAGGAAGGAATGCAACAAAAGGAAGCAGCAGCAGAACAACCATTAGCAGTAGACATAACAGCAGATACTTCGGCAACAGTAGAGACCTCAAGTTCAAAGGAGCAGGATAACCAATCTCAGCAGGCCTGGGAAATTTTATCCAAGGCATCTACCACCCTACCTCACGGCCAACTTTTGGCGTTAGTACCTGGAATCCGGCAACAGTTTCAACAACATTTTAGCCCGGCACCCTCTTGCATTCCGGCAACCGCCGCAGTTCAACCGGAATCTGATTCTACGGTTGATCATGCAATGCCCTTGATTACAGTATGGTATAAGAATCAGAAGATCACGCAGGTATTAATTGACGGAGGCTCCGGCGTAAACATTGCAACCGCAGCATTATGTAAAAAGCTAGGCTGGACCGAAATCGAACCAGTTCAATTCTTTGTCAGAATGGTTGATCAATCTAGAGTCCATCCCGTAGGACTTGTACGGAATGTACCCATTACTCTACAAGATACGACTTTCAAAATGACTTTTGTTATACTAGATCTGCCCGAATCCACCTTGGATTACAACCTTCTTTTCGGCCGACCTTGGCTGAAGCATGCAAAGGTAATACAGGACTGGTCTCCGCAAGAGCTCACATTCAAGGATGCCAATCGTAGATATGTAGTAAAATTAGATGCTATACAACCTTGCGAACTGCACGCCAAACCATATTTGGCGGAACTAGTTCATATGTTAGATGGACTATCGGATGATGAAGAAGAGCAATTTCTGAAAAATAACGTCGATTTAATGTCTCTAGGAACTCTTGATCTATAGTCCGTCATTAATAACTGGAACACTTCAGTTTGTGCAGTAGTAGCTATCACCGAAAAGTCTGACCAAGCAGATACTGAATTACAACCACTATTCAAGCCAACAGAGGATACAGAGATCCCATAGCAATTTTATGTTCCTGAAGACCAGCTGATCACGTACAATCTAGGAGACAAGGACCATCCTCCACCTGTAAAAATAAGGCAAAACTTACCGAAAATCTTTGAGGCTAATTTGATTCAGCTCCTTCGCAAACTCACAGACGTCTTTGCATGGGATTACAAAGATATGAAAGGATTAGATCCGCGCATATATCAGCACAGAGTCATGCTGAAGCTTGAAGCTAAACCGAATAGGCATCCCAGCTATCGGATGAATCCCAATTATGCATCTCAGGTAAAAGCCGAACTTGACAGATTATTAAAAGTAGGATTCATCGTACCAGTAGAACATGCTGAATGGATTTCACCAATTATGATTGTGCCAAAGAAAAATAAGCAACTACGAATCTGTGTAGACTACCGGAAATTGAACGCAGCAATAGTACCAGATCCTTTCCCGATCCCCTTTTTGGATACCATGCTTGATAGAGTAGCAGGGCACGAAATGTATTCATTCTTAGACGGATACAACGGTTACAATCAGGTTAGAATGGCTGAAGAAGATATACCAAAAACTGCTTTCATTACCAATTAGGGTGTCTTTGCCTGCACCGTAATGTGGTTCGGATTAAGAAATGCACCAAGCACATTTCAGCGATGTATGCAGGAGATATTTTCTCCTTATCTCACTTCATTCATGCAAGTATATCTTGACGACTTCTCAATCTTTGGGAAGATGATAGCACATTTAAGTCATTTACGATGTTGTTTTCAGAAATGTAGAGAATATAGACTCTGTCTTAACCCGAACAAATCCGTGTTTGTGGTTTCGTGCGGCAAACTACTTGGGCATATTGTATCTGCTCAAGGTATCCGAGTAGATCCAGATAAGATTTCGGCAATTTTAGAAGCCCCGGTACCCGCAACTCCAAAAGAAGTAATGCATTTTATGGGTCAAATACGGTGGCATGGCAGACACTTACGGTGGCTTGCTCACCTCGCAGTACCACTGAACAGGCTAATCACAAAAACTCCCCAACAGTTTGAATGGACTGAAGAATGCCAAACTACATTTGATCGGCTCAAGTATCTCTTGACGCAAGCCCCAATTTTACAACCACCGGACTGGGACAATCCGTTCCATGTTTTTGTCGACGCTTCAGATATTGCAATTGGCAGTATTCTGATGCAGCAAACAGATAAGTGGTTTCGCCCTGTTTATTACACCAGTAGAAGGCTTGAACCGGTAGAAAAGAACTATTCCACTACTGAAAGAGAATGTCTAGGATTGATTTACTCAGTCAAAAAGTTCAGACATTATCTACTAGGCCGGAAGTTTACCTTTCATGTGGACCATGCTGCCCTTGTTTATCTAGTAAGACAGCAGCATTTAGGTGGACGATTAGCACTATGGGTGCTACTTTTACAAGAATTCGACTATGACGTCATTCACCGACCCGGAAAAGCACATGCCCTAGCAGATTTCTTATCTCGCCTGGATTCCGGTGAAGCTCCGGTAGGCATAGATGACACGACTCCTGCGATTTATAATGCTGAACCACTATCCGATGAAATGGCCAACCTACAAGTACCATCTACATATTATGATCAAATTTTAACTTTTCTCACCGAAGGATGCTTCCCATCTAAGACGACCAAGGCAGTTCGAAGGAAATTGGCAATCTTTAGCCGCCGATTCCGGCTAGTAGCAGGAGAACTATATTATGCAGATCATATCGGAATCTTACTTCGCTGTATCCCACCTCATGAGGTTAATTCAGTTATCACTTTGGCGCACTCAATTCCTTCTGGTGGCCATTTTGCAGTAGACTTAACTCAACGGAAAATTCTGCAAGGAGGTCTCTGGTGGCCAACGATGTACAGAGATGTCGCACGGTTTGTTAAACAATGTGATACTTGTCAAAGAACTGGTCAGCCTTTGCAAAGGCATCTTTTTCCTCTACAACCCATCTTATCACTCGAACCATTTCAGAAATGGGGATTAGATTTTATCGGTCCAATCACACCCCCAGCAGTCTTCAGTAACAACAGATACATACTAACCTGTACAGACTTTGCAATAAGATGGGCAGAAGCCTGGGCTTTACGATCTGCTACAGCGGTTACGGTAGCAAAATGTCTACTCACGGATGTCTTCCCACAATTTGGCTTACCCCTGGAAATTATCTCAGATCAAGGCACTCACTTTGTAAACAATCTAATGAAGGCCCTTACACAATCATTCCAGGTCACACATAAATTTAGCTCTCCTTATTATCCACGTGCCAATGGATTGGCCGAAAGTACAAACAAATCACTATTGAATATCCTCCGGAAATTGATCATGGAAGCACCGAAAAGATGGGATCAACTACTACCCGCCGTATTATGGGCATACCGCACTACATATAAGGTAACAACAGGCTTGACGCCTTTCAAACTAGCTTATGGCTTAGAAGCAATAGCACCCATGGAAATAGTCATCCCAAGTCTGCGTGTAGCAATCACTCAGAAGATGCTACCGGAATATTCGCTGACAGCACGAATGGACGTGCTCAGAGAACTTGATGAGCACCGATGGCTCAGTTTTTTAACTATGCGCGAAGTACAACTAAGGCAAGCCAAGACACACGATTGATATTTGAAGACTCCAATCTTTTCCGTAGGCCAGGTTGTACTCTTCTATAACGCAAAATCGGATAGAGCAGCAGGAAAATTCAAACTACGATGGTTCGGCCCTTTCAAGATCTCAGAACAAATCGGCCCGGCAACTTTTCGGTTGACTACGTTGACCGGAAATTCACTTCCAAAGGTAATCAATGGGTCGAAGCTGCGGCCGTATTATCCCACTACTAGTACGCATTAAATTATTCGGCGGCGAACCGCGTTTTGTATAAATTTTTGCGTTTTTCTTTTTTCTTTTCTCCCTTTTTTAGTCGTGTTTTGTACGAATCTTTATGTTACCAGCCGCCCCTCCCTACCGGTCACTCAAGCACGCACGCCAGCATGCAAACAGTATCCTTCCCGCACCGCACAATGATACCCACCCCCCCTTCCCACCCCCCACCGTGTTCTCCTTATTTAACCCCCTCGGTTGCGCCAAAAAACGCTATTGTGTTCTCGAGATTATACGTATTATCCCTCTCTTTTCTGTTGCCTGTAAGTGTCCTCGTGAACACCATGGAAGCGCTAGCCAACTACGCTGCTTTCCGTGATGGTATCCCGACAGACGTCGGCGAATACCTGCGCTGCAGAGGGTTGGCCAACTTCACTGAGTTGCCCTGGCACTCAGTGGAAGCCCACCCCTTCTCCGCACAGATCATCCACGCCATCGCCCAATTCCCCATCACCGAACGACAGTGGGTCTTCCCTTCCCTCCCATCTAGAACCGTCATCACCTTCCAAGCCTTCTCTGCAGCCTACCGCCTCCCCCCGCAAGGCCGCGAAAATGGCCCTAGCATCCCTGTCCCCCGCATGACCGAACTCTTCCCCCGCTCCTCATCAAACGAATATGCCATTCTCTGCCGCCCAGAACCCGAACAATCCGCCCTACAGTTCCTCGTAGCAATCCTCAACCTGCAAAAACGAACCTACGGCATCTCTCGCCCCTTCTATTCCGCCCTGGAGTTAGCCACCCGCGAACCTGTCAACTTTGCCTCTTATTTCTTCCAACGAATACATAAGGAATCCGTCGCTATAGTAAAACAAGTCCAGAAGGGCACCTCTCCGCGCTCTCGCCTTCCCCACATCATTTCCTTCCTCTTCCCAACCATTCTCGCCGCACAACCCCCACCCACAGGCCCAGCACTTAGGCACGAAGAATCAGCACACCCGCTCGATGAATCTGACGCAGAAGACGAAGAGATCAATCAACTCTTCCGCACTAAACGAATCCGGATCAGTTCTTCCGAAAGCGAAGTCCAAGGATCCGCCGGAAAGAAACACGACGCCGAAGAGGATAAACAAGAAGAAACATACCACGACACCGCCACTTCAATACACAACGACACTTCGACAGAGCAACAAGACCAGCAAAACCAAGCAGACACAGAGATAGTGTCCACCGAAAAGGAATCCGAGCATCAACAGGACGAACCGGAATCGGCCACAAAAGCACTGGATGAACTTATCACGGCCATCAATCATACAGAAGCCGAACAACAGACAGTTGCAAAGGTAACCACGATTGACTCTGTTCTGCCCACCCCACCTGTCAACCCCGACCTCCCACCGGAACCATCCCGCCGACCCGGTTCTGAACCTACACCCTCCTCCTCTTCCTCCCCTAACTACTCTCCGCCGAATTCCCAGAACCTACTCACTGATACCTCCTCTCAGCCTCGTCAACCGCCACCACCACCCAACGTATTTTCGGAACTAGCCTCCATGGGGTAGTTCCTCATGCATTTATCACACCAGCTGCCCATACAGTTTAAGGAAGCCACGGACAACCTGAAGGCAGAATACCAGTATAAGGTCGACGTCCTGGAAGCTGACATCACCCCCCTCCAGGAAGAAATCGAAGCCATAAAGACTGAGAACCATCAGCTATAGACACAGTTAGCAGAACTCCAAGCCAAATTCTCAGCAGAACAGACTCTAGTAGAGCAAAGAGATGCAGCTCTCGAGCAACTTGCAGCCAAAGAACGACTCCTACACGCCGCGCATGAAGAAATCCGAGCCCTGAAGACCACCCTCCACGAAAACGAAGATATCAACGCCTCTCTCGAAGAATTGATCGCAGAGACAAAGACTCAATTGCAGGAGTCCATCCAGAAGAATCAGGACCAACAGAAAGAAACCGAACAAATCCAAGAACAGTTACGACGAGCGGAAGAATGCGCAAATGAGGTTAATAGTATCCTCAAACGACAACTGATACGGGAAGGCCAATACCTAAAGGATATCGACAAGACGCGCAGGGACCGAGATGCATTCAAGAAAACTCTGGATTTCCAAACTCAGCAGTTTGAACGACTAGACAACCAAGTGCGCAACCAGAAGGAGTATATTACAGAGTTGCAGACCAAACTGACCGAAATGCAGACAGCCAGAGATGCGGCCTTAGCTAACGACTTTTATTTACAAGAGGTTTTCCTTCAAACCCAAGCCGAAATTTTGTTAAATCAAGCCATAGCCCTTAGTGCAATAAGAACCGACGCCCAATTACTAGAACCCACCACCTTAGTACAGATGTTAGAAACTCTCAAAAAGAAAATTACCCGAACATTTAGGCTCGCCCGAAATATGTACTTAGAAGGCCTAGTATCCGAACCATAGGAACCTGCGGGTTTGAGTCCACCATGCGTGCCAGTGTTAGACGGCCGTCGGACAAGGACAATTGTACTTAGACAGAGGGCTTTAATGCGCGGTAAAGAAAGATTCGCGGAAACCTTGTAACAGACTTCTATTTAAAGCAATGAAAGGAAAGCGGTAGAGACCCGCAGTTTTGGGAAGAGCCCCTGCTTTTGTTGGGAATTGTAGTGTGATGTTTGGTTAAAGTCTCGAGCCGCGGTGTTTGGGAATTACAAGTGTAGTATTGTATATGTATGTGTTCTGTTCCGTCTGTTCCCCTAAGTCCGTTTCGAGAAGTTGTGAGCATACTGTTTGAGACTGTGTGTGTTGTGTCAATGAGAAGATTGAGCTCTGTTCTGTTCTGTTTGCTTCTATCTGTTCTACTACCCTCCCGGTCGTGCAAAGTTACTATTCGGTAGTCCTGTGCTGCGAATCTGTTGGGTGATAGTTATATGTGGTTCTGGATTTCTTCACGGAATAAGTATGGTTTATCATCCTTCTATTGAACAAGGAACTGGGTAAGGCCGAAGCGAACTAATTGCGTGTGAGCATTTTTCTGTTAAGTGACCAGGTTCGATACAACAGTCTGTGTTCACTGTGGATTCCGATCCCAGGAAGGACTCGTATCGGTAAGGGTCGGTACGCGAATGAAGGCATTGATAAGTTTGTGACGAATCGACTGTTGGTAGGAACTTGTTGCTTGAGTTTGGTATACAATAAGTTTGCGTAACCTCGAGTATAGCTGTCTGTCGTGTTATTGTTCGGTATACCTATCTGTCATGAGGAAGTAGTACATTGAATAGTATTCGGTTAGTGAAGTTGAGCATTCTACTAGTTATAAGTCAGAACAGGACTACTGCTCTGTTACTATAGCAGGTCCAGTCCAGAAGTTCTAAGTCCCTGCACGCCGAATAGTTATCAGTAGTCAGAGTCAAATACTAAGCTAAGACGCGATGGAGTATTTATGAGTGTGTGAGAAGTTGGGAAAATAGTACAGGGCCTCTGTCTAACAGACCCCTACCACTCCCAAGGACCCACGTGGCTAAGAGAACGATAGTAGTTAGAAGATTTGGAACCAATTGAACGTGAAACATTTGAATAGAAAGTAAAGTAACGCTTAAACCAGTGTCAGTTTTAACCATAATCAGTTTAACATTTAACAAGCTCCCTCCCCCGCGGACCCCTCCTCTCCCCACCCGCCATCCCCCTCTCTCTCTGATCGCTCTCTCTCTCTCTCTCTCTCTCTCTCTCTCTCTCTCTCTCTCTCTCTCTCTCTCTCTCTCTCTCTCTCTCTCTCTCTCTCTCTCTCTCTCTCTCTCTCTCTCTCTCCCTCACCTCGTGCAGCTCCCTCCCCCTTGGCCCCCTCCTCTCCCCACCTGCTGTCGGAGAGATTTCTCTCTCCCCACTCAAATCATGAAGAAGACATTACATGCAACGGCTAAGTGATTTATACAACGAAAGCAACTTGTCAAAGATTCCAAAGCCTCTTATTCAGAACATAGTGATGAGGACAACAATCATTATAGGAAATGGTCAACTTGGAGAGAAATGCGATTTCAAGGTGTCTCCCAAAACAGTTGATGAAGAAGATCTTGATAGAAATGATACAATTGTCTTGTGCTAAAGCAAACCATGAAGAAATTATGAAGCAATAATGAGCCAACATGGTCATGATGTGTCATCGGCTCTCAACTCACAAAGAGCAAACTTTGAGTGAGGTCCGCATCATATGCATGGCGCTGGTAGTTTATTGATCACAGATCAGAAGAATACGGGAGAACTCTCAATAACCATAGAGGACTAAAGGGAAGGCACTACCAGATATTAACGGAGGGAGAGCAAAAGCTAAAAGAAAATGGAGGAAAGGTAGGAAAGGTGGGGAAAAACTTCTCCCTCAGCGTCCGATCACCGCATCCTTTGGAAACTCAACTAACAGAGGAGAGGTGGGGAGTACTCTGGTCATGCACACGGGCAACGCATCTACTCGAAGAAAAAGATGAAGTGCGCATCAGGAAAAGGGGGGTTCTAAATCATCCATGAGGAACAACATCAATAGCGTGCACGTATTGGAAAAGAGAACAGCAGGACGTGAAGGGGATAGAGGATTGCTGAATGGCGCTAAATTGTGAGGAACTTCTGATAATCACTTATCACAGAAATACTCTCTTATGATTTTCTGGCGTAATTTATCAAAATGAGGATCCAAATATTCTTCTCTGGCATGATAATCGAGGTCAATACATGTTTTAATTAGGGGAAGAATTCTGAAAGAAGAGGAAACGCTGTTAAGAATCAACAGGAAAGGAGGGGAAGATGCCTCTAGCTTCCTAGCTTGTAGACACAGATCAAGAGTGCAATAGGCAGCAGAGTCGGAGAATGTGATCTCTGTGCTTCAACGAGAGTCTTCAGCAAGAGAGACGCTTTAGCACTACTACAATTTGGAGGAGATTTGCATGCAAAAATAGAGAAGACGCGCAAGAGCCAAGATTTCTCTAATTTCTTTTTCTACAATGCATGAATTTTAGATTCATAGAGCGATGGAATGTTATTGACATATAGTTTTTCCTTTCTATTACTTTCACATGAAGGCCATTGCGTGATCATCATTCACATGCCCTCTTACGTGTGAGCTGCAATCTTCTCGTATCCTACCAAGTCCATTGAAATCTCACAGCGAAAGCAAATTTGATAGGCAGATTCGCGGATGCTGAACAAAAAGATCTTCCAAAGCATCTCCAAGGCATTGTGCTAACTGAGATGAATATCTGCGGAGATACACACAGCTGCATGCTTTTATTATGTTATTCCATAAAGAAAATTTATGCAGCTTTTTTATGCGCATGAGAATATATTGGGTTTTGAAGTAAATCCAGTTGCAGATAGAGTTTTGTCAGATACAATTTGAATTCGGTTTACGTTGTGCTCTGAACTGTACGTGAAACATTGTTGGATATTCCTAGACATGAGTAAGCTACATGATATTCTTTTAGTTAAAAAGATACGAGTGCGATCACTCTTATGGTGCTCAAATTGAATTCATTTATACCAAAGGATGATGGATTTATCTATCGGCTAACAAGCCATGTTCACTTTTATCAAATGCGAGAAGTTACTGTACGTTCATACTGAACTGCGTATTCAATTTGGTTTCTTTTCTTTAAGAACGGAGGTGTATTCGATCAGAGACGCAAGAATAGATTACTTTACCATATGAATTCATTTATACCAAAGGATGATGGATTTATCTATCGGCTAACAAGTCATGTTCACTTCTATCAAATGTGAGAAGTTACTGTACATTCATACTAAACTGCGCATTCAATTTGGTTTCTTTTCTTTAAGAGCGGAGGTGTATTCGATTAGAGACGCAAGAATAGATTACTTTACCTTTGCGCACAGTTTAGTGCTCTGATATGTTTCATCGTCAATTCTTGTATCCGGAGGATTAATAAGTCAAAAACGATGCTTGTATCTTCTCTCAACGTTAAAATCTGTTCAGCGCTGAATTGATAAGCACATATGGACGTCTGATGAGTTGTGCATTTCACTCTGAACAAATAGTGTTTGTTTGCTAAATCTCTGTAACTTTCGTACCGACTACACATCAATGCTATGGTGAATGACCGGATCGAACTACGGTAATCTCTGAAGATCATTGAACTACGGAAATTTTATGCAATCTTAGCAGTTGAATTATTCAGTCAAAAGAAAAATCATATATATCTTAATCTTTTCGAAGTTTGAGTCTTTCAGCAACTGCTCTGTCTCAGGTAAATTTTGAGTACAAGTTCCTTCAGATTGCTTTGCATTTCTCTGTATGATTTGCTAATGAAAATATTAACTCTTCTTTTTTTCTATTACCTATGAGTGTATGAAACGAGTTCACTTATTGTCTCTGAGCACTCTGGCCATATTGTTGTAATTAAGATCAAATACACTACTAATCGCAACATACGTTTGGATCATTGCATATAGTCGATGTTGTTCTTGATAAAGACGTCTAGAACTTATAAAGTTTGTTAACAAACATCAATTCTCTGCCTTGGGAAATTCCTCCACAGTTATTTCAAAATTGTCTTTACAATTTCCATACCTTATGAATGTTGTATGAATCCTTTATGAATGATATTGACTATAAAAATTTTGAAAACAAATATGATGAATTGTTTTGCAAATGTATGATTAATAAGTTCTTTGAGTCTACAAACTACTTGAGTTTTCTCCAAGCACCCTGCGTGCGCCGTATTTTAAGAGGTTGGCTTGATCCACTGACCATCGCTTTCATGCCTACATTTGGTGAACCCGACGTGAAAATTGGCGTTGCATCTCAGGTACATCCGACAGGAAACAAGTTCCAGGTATTTATACTTGAATTCTCCTTGCTTGCACATAGTTAAATGAAAATGAAATCTAATCTAGAAAACCTTCTTCTTGATATGGAATCACAATAAGTTTCCTCTATAGATTTAAAGCTTAATTCCAAGTTTGAGTCCTTAAATTCATTTCTTTCAATCTTAACTACAGTAGTATCTGATTTTAATGCAACTTTTAAATCAATAAATACTCAATTTGATCACGAGTTTAGGAATTTAGAAGGGATTGTTCATTATGAACTTTCAAATTTGAATGAAAATATGGAAACATTATCAAATCATGTAAAAGAAATTTCATCATTCAAAACTATTGGTCATGACATTGCAAGTTTAAAAGAGAACATTGAAAGGTTAAACAATCAAATACAAGAAAGTGCTACATGTGAATGCAAAGATAAATATCAAGTACGAGTTCAAAGTAGATCTAGGCCAAAACCCTTTACCCGGTCATAGAAGAGTCGTTTCTAGCCCTTCACATCAAAGACCAAATAGAACCGTTAGATGCTTCTGGTGTGACCAACTAGGTCATAAATATGGGAATTGTATGGCCTATGAGAAAGCATGTAGACAACAATTGGTACTGGAAAGTTAACGAAAAATATGTAATTATCATGATCGCTTACCTCTACACTTGAATCTAGGTAGAGGTGGAATGGTAAAATATTTTGAGAAAAAACAAGTTTGGTCAAGATCAAACAAACAAGTTAAAAAACAGTGGGGAGTAAAACGTGATAATAACACAAAATCTATTGATCAAGACATTGGGCATCGATCGGTTAAAGATATGATAAATATCCAACAAAAATGAATAATCCACAAGATGAAGAGAGGGTGCAAGATAGTCAACCAAATGATAAGCAAGATAATAAGGAATTCGAGTATGAAGGAACAACTTATGAGAAAATAGAAAATTATGAAAAAATTCATAGTATTTCAATTGATCCAGATGAGAAAATTGAAAAGATGAAAGTACAAGTGAACCCTGAAACTAGCAATCAAACTAATAATCAAGGTGGAATTGAGAAAATTAAACAAGTAACGAATGCAAATGAGGATGCACATAATGATAAAAGCCTTAATGAAAAAGAACAAGAAGTTTTTGAAAATATTATCAATCCAATTACACAAAATATGAAGAAATCAAGAATCCTTAAAAGGAAAAATGAGTTATCTATGCAAGAAATATTTGATGTCTTGTATTAAAATTATAAATGTCTACTAAGGAGTTTGGAATAGTTGTTTTAACAAAACAGGTATAAGAAGCCAAATTGATAAGATAATATGATCAAGTTTATGAATGTTTATAAATGTTGATGAATGTTTTTTATCCATGAAAAGGTATTTATATGGGAGTTATAACCTACTTCCTCATCAAAAAGGTATTTATATGGGAGTTATAACCTACTTCCTCAAAAAGGTATTTATATGGGAGTTATAAGCTACTTCCTCATCAAAAAGGTATTTATATGGGAGTTATAACCTACTTCCTCATAAAAAAGGTAATGTATCATTGATCAAAGAAATTTTACTTTTTTGAATTATATGTTTAAAATTTGATTTAATATTAATGCTTTGGTTATTACAGATGGATTCTCGAGAAGTTTGATCTTGGATTGCTATATTTGGTATAAGTCTGTTAATAATTATGTTTCTCACAAGTTTTTCAAGATGAATTATTTTTCACGTCTAGGATGAAGAATGGGATTTTATTAACAACCAAGATTTTCTTCAAGAATAGACTATGAATAACCTTTGACTTCCATTTTTGCTCCATTTTTGTTTAACCTTGCATTTAAAGTACGCATCAAATTATGTATAAACACATGTTGAGCTTTTTCCTTAGGTGTAGTCCATTTTTACCAATCTTGATTGTAAAATGCATTATGAAATTTGCGAGCAAAGTCTAAGTCTAGGAGACAAAAACCTCTTCATCAAAAGCTCTTATCCCTTATGCACCATAAATTTTTGAAAATGCACTTAAAGTATGCATGTGGTAGGGTCTCATTACAATGCATCGAGGGACGATCTGATCTATACCCATGCACATATGAGAGACTCTAAGGCTTTATGTATTTTCACATTGCTATGTATGTGAGTGAGTGCATGATCCTCACCATCCGAAGCTTTTACCTTGCTTATTGCACCATATTTGTTCTCTATGCATTTTTAAAAGTATGCATTTCTAGGGCCCAATACATGCCCGTGCATAAGGCACTTTATGAGTTCTGTTGGTGCAGACCAATCACCAATTGAAGATTTGAAGGACAAAGGATGGAGATGAGATCAAATTTTGAAGCAAAGAAAATGGAGACATTCACAGGATGAATGATGTGTACACATATGTACATTAGTGAAGACACAGATCACTTAGAGTTTTGAATAGTCATAAACTTGTACATATTTGCCTATAAATATATTTGAAAAATGTCGGGGCAATGGGGAAGACAATAGGAGATCATGAGAATAGTGTATTGAGAAGTTGAGAATGTCATTAGACACATGTGAAGTGAGTTGAATTCTCCATCCTCACTCAGTTGTAAAATTCTGAGAAATAGAAGGAAAAATTGCGCCCGATTTTTTGTGTTTTCTCCGTGTGATAGATCTTTTGTGAATTCCTTTTGGAGATATCTAATTCCATAGTTAATCAATCTATGGCTAGAGTTTGAGAGTCTAATTGTGATCAGGCTAAGAGAATTGTATGTAGGAACATTTACATGTGAGAAAGTACTCACTGGTTCCTGAAACAGGCACAAATTTTGATCTTAATGATTTGATCATTCCTCACTCCACAGTTTAAGGTTTTGTGCAAGTAAGCACTTAATCTTTAAGTTGGAAGGTAGGCTACTCGTGGCTAAAAGCATTTGCTTAAATGGGTTCTATACTGAGAGAATTAAAGTTAAGAAGTTAGGTGTGTCCAAATCGACTTCTCAGAAGTGCAGATTTAGACATAGCTGACTTGGTAAGTAGATTTCTCAAGATCTACTGAACCTTTTGAAGTAATTTGACTTGGAGAAGGTGGGTAATCTTTAGATGACACCTTGTGCAAAGTTTCATAAAAAACTTTACATATTTATTCAGTCAATGAGCAAGATCTATGCAGCAGACTTTCTGAGGAATTTCCTTCTTCACAATTTAGTCAAGAAATTGATATTTGGTCATTGATCTTTTAAATTGGTGAAGTTTTTGACTTACTCTTGATATAGAGGTGTTCTAAATTCAAGAGTAGGTTGTTCTTTTGGAGATTAACACTCTCCATCAGTGGTATTAGAGCAGGAAACATCAAAATCAAGGAATACTACTAAGTCAAGG
Source organism: Ceratopteris richardii (assembly GCA_020310875.1). Classification (NCBI taxonomy): domain Eukaryota; kingdom Viridiplantae; phylum Streptophyta; class Polypodiopsida; order Polypodiales; family Pteridaceae; genus Ceratopteris; species Ceratopteris richardii. The sequence continues at coordinate 4,028,505 of CM035440.1, forward strand.
AAGGCATCCTTATGGGCAGAGTTTACCACCTTTAAGAAGAAGGCTTCTCAATCCATTTCAGACTATGTGACAAGAATGAAAGATATTGCAGATGCTTTAAGAGCTGTTGATGAAGACATTGAGGAGGATAAATTGGTAAGACAAATTCTTACAGGTTTAAGAGGTGATGACAAATGGAAGCCATTCATTTTGTCTACAGAGTTATCACTTGATCATTTCACTCCTGATTTAAATCAGTTGTTAGACATATGCTAACATTTGAGCAGGATGTTAAAGGAGATGGTGAGAAGAGTGCAGGTCATGCAATGTACTCAAAGGACAAGAAGAAGAATAGCAAAGGAAAGCAACAAGCAAATGAAGATGAAGGAACAACTAGTCAAGCCAACTTACTAAGAGGAAGAGGAGGTGGCAAAGGTAGAGGAAGAGGCAGAAACAACAAAGATGGAGGCAAAGCTTGTTGGATTTGTGGTAAGACAAATCACTTAGCTAATGATTGTTGGCACAATACTCAGAGTAATAATGGATATAGTCAAAACTATAATGCAAGAGGAAGAGGTGGCAGAAATCAAAGAGGTAATTTCAGAGGCAGAGGTAGTAGGGGTTATTTTGGAAGAAATGCAGGTAGAGGTTTCCAAAGTCAACAATATAACAACACCTACTACAATTATGCTTCAGATCAAAAGGAAGATTCAACATTGATAATGAATGCAACTTGTGAAAGGCAGAGTGAAGATCAAAGAGTCTTCTACATTGACTCAGGGTGTAGCAATCACCTGAGTGGTAATATAGCCTTGATGACTGATTTGGAGAATAAGGTATCTAATCATGTTGTTCAAACAGGTGACAACACAAAGCACAATGTGAAGTCAATTGGATCAGTGAAGGCCAAGGATGGTAGCACCTTATTGAGTAAGGTCTTGTATGTTCCTACAATTCCTAAGAATTTGATAAGTGTAGGACAAATTGTGGAAAAAGGTTATGAAGTAAGGTTTACTAATGAAGGAGTGTTTGTGGAAGATCCTAGCAATGGGTATAAACAAATTGTTTTAGGGAAGAAAGAAGGAAGATTGTTCACATTGAAGATTCAAGGTAATGTTGGTCATGCCTTGTTCACCTATGGAGGACATAAGATCTCTGAGTTAGATCTTTGGCACAAGAGACTTGGACATTTCAATGAAAGAGGTATTAAAGACATGATTAACAATGGTTCAGTGCTTGGTTTGCCTAATGTTGTAGGTCAACATATGACATACAGATGTGAGGCATGTCAATTAGGTAAGGTTCATAAGCATTCCTATTCAAAGCATGGTTTTATGTACTCAGAGAAGCTTGAGTTGGTACATACAGATGTGTGGGGACCATCAAAGGATTTCAGTATAAATGGGTCAAGGTATTATGTGATTTATGTTGATGATGCTACTAGATGGATCACTATTTATGTGATCAAAGATAAGTCAGAAGTGTTTAATACATTTAAACACTGTCATGCATATGCAGAAAGAATTACAGGTCATAAGATGAAGAGATTAAGGTCAGATGGAGGGGAGAGTATTTCTCTAATGAATTCAGTAATTACTTGTGGGATGCAGGTATAAAAAGGGAAGTTACTTGCAGGTACTCTCCCCAACAAAATGGTGTAGCAGAAAGGAGAAATAGAACTCTTGTTGAGTTTGCAAGGTCCATGATGAAGGAGAAAAATTGCCCTAATTATTTGTGGGTTGAGGCTGTAAATACAGCTACTTATTTGGTCAATAGGTTACCATGTAAAGCTTTGTAGGGAATGACACCTTATGAGGCATGGTGGGGTAAGAGACCTACACTAGACCATTGCAAAGTATTTGGATGTTTTGCCTATGCATATGTGCCGTCACAATTAAGGCACAAATTGGAACCTAAAGCTGAAAAATATGTGTTTATTGGTTATGATGATAAGCAGATGGGATACAGGTTGTGGAATCCATCCACAAAACATTTCCTTGTATCAAAAGATGTTACATTTGATGAGCAAGGTACTTGGTATGCAGGTACTATCAATATTAATAAAAATGATGAAGAAATTGTGAGCCAAAGGAAAGGTAAGTCAAAGGTTCAGATATTTGATGAGCAAGAGAATAATGAAGTGCAGGTTGAAGTGGAAGAAACACCAAGATGTGATCCTGAATATGAAGAACCAGAAACCTCAAGAAGTGAAGAACTTAGGAGGTCTACAAGGAACAAATGGCAACCTACAAGGTATAGCTATGATACTTCATTTTTGGCTACCAAAGATTATGCTTACATGATTAAAGCAGATGAAGATCCTTCTACATATGAAGAGGCAAAAGGCAAAGAAAATTGGGAGAAAGCTATGCAGGAAGAATATGATGCATTGTTGGAGAATCAAACATGGGATTTGGTTCCAAAGCCAAATAGCCAGAAGATCATTGGATGTAAGTGGGTTTATAAGAGAAAAAGATTTGCAGATGGAAATGTGTCTAGGTACAAAGCTAGACTTGTTGTCAAAGGGTTTGCTCAGACATATGGTGTTGATTATGATGAGACTTATAGTCCTGTGGCAAAGATGACAACTATCAGGACACTTATAGCTATTGCTGCATGTAAAGGTTGGAAGTTATGTCAACTTGATGTAAAAAATGCTTTTTTGAATGGTTATATTTCAGATGATGTGTTCATGGAGCAACCTCAAGGGTTCAGAGATAAAAGGTATCCAGATCATGTGTGCAAGCTCAAGAGAGCTTTGTATGGCTTGAAGCAGGCCCCAAGGGCATGGAATTATAGACTTGTAAAGTTCTTGAAAGAACTTGGATTTCAGGTGTCTAAAGCAGATAGTAGCTTGCTTATCAAAGCAAGTGATAATCGTTTCATATACATGTGCATATATGTTGATGATATAATCCTTACACGTACAGATGAGGAAGGAATACAAAGACTAAAGAAGCAAATGGAAAAGGAGTTCAAAATAAGTGACTTGGGAGACTTGTCATACTTCTTGGGCATGGAGATTACATATACTCAACATGGAGTATTTGTGACCCAAGAAAGGTATTTAAAGAACTTGTTAATCAAGTTTAAAATGAATGATCGCAGGGTAGCACCTACACCAATGGAGGTGAATCACAAATTGAGTAAATTTGGAGGTGAAGAATTCAAGGACTTGAGACAATATCAGAGTTTGGTTGGTAGTCTTATCTATGCTACTTTAACTAGACCTGATTTATCATATGCAGTAGGGGTTTTGTCTCAATTCATGCATTGTCCTAGGAAAGAGCATTGGATTGCAGGTCAAAGAGTGTTGAGGTACATTAAGGGTACACTCAAAAAAGTTTTGTATTATGGTTTTACATCAGATACAAATATCAAGATCTATAGTGATGCAGATTGGGCAGGTAATCCAGATGATAGAAGGTCAACCTATGGATACATGTGTTATGTGGGAGATAAGTTAATCTCCTGGTGCTCAAAGAAGCAACATACAGTTGCTTTGTCATCTACAGAAGCAGAATACAAAGGCATGGTTGAAGCTGGAAAAGAAGTGATTTGGCTTAAAACTCTCATGAAGAGTTTTGATACTATACAGAGCATACCTATCATTTATGGTGATAACATGAGTTCAATATATCTAGCTGCTAATCCTGTGTTTCATGCCAGGACTAAACACATTGAGATACAGTATCACTTTCTAAGAGAGAAGGTGATGGATAAGGAGATTGAAGTCATACATACTTCAACAAAAGATCAGATAGCTGATATGCTTACAAAGAGCTTGGATGGACCAAAGCTACAGAGGTTTAAAGACATGGCAGGCATAAAGAAGACAAGAGAAACTTCAATTGATGATTGAGGGGGAGCTGTTGGTGCAGACCAATCACCAATTGAAGATTTGAAGGACAAAGGATGGAGATGAGATCAAATTTTGAAGCAAAGAAAATGGAGACATTCACAGGATGAATGATCTATACACATATGTACATTAGTGAAGACATAGATCACTTAGAGTTTTGAATAGTCATAAACTTATACATATTCGCCTATAAATATATTTGAAAAATGTCGGGGCAATGGGGAAGACAATAGGAGATCATGAGAATAGTGTATTGAGAAGTTGAGAATGTCATTAGACACATGTGAAGTGAGTTGAATTCTCCATCCTCACTCAGTTGTAAAATTCAGAGAAATAGAAGGAAAAATTGCGCCCGATTTTTTTGTGTTATCTCCCTGTGCGATAGATCTTTTGTGAATTCCTTTTGGAGATATCTAAGTCCATAGTTAATCAATCTATGGCTAGAGTTTGAGAGTCTAATTGTGATCAGGCTAAGAGAATTGTATGTAGGAACATTTACATGTGAGAAAGTACTCACTGGTTCCTGAAACAGGTGCAAATTTCGATCTCAATGATTTGATCATTTCTCACTCCACAATTTAAAGTTTTGTGCAAGAAAGCACTTAATCTTTAAGTTGGAAGGTAAGCTACTTGTGGCTAAAAGCATTTGCTTAAACGGGTTCAATACTGAGAGAATTAAAGTTAAGAAGTTAGGGGTGTCCAAATCGACTTCTCAGAAGTGCAGATTTTGACATAGCTGACTTGGTAAGTAGATTTCTCAAGATCTACTAAACGTTTTGAAGTAATTTGACTTGGAGAAGGTGCGCAATCTTTAGGCGACACCTTGTGCAAAGTTTCATCAAAAACTTTACACATTTACTCAGTCAATGAGCAAGATCTATGCAGCAGACTTTCTGAGGAATTTCCTTCTTCACAATTTAGTCAAGAAATTGATATTTGGTCATTGATCTTTTAAATTGGTGACGTTTTTGACTTACTCTTGATATAGAGGTGTTCTAAATTCAAGAGTAGGTTGTTCTTTTGGAGATTAACACTCTCCATCAAGTTCTACCAATGCACTTGCAGGATTTTATAAGAAAATGACATGAGAAACAAATTTGATGTTATGAAGAAAGCAGGTTTATTCTCAGGTTGGTGCATCCGGAGGAAGCACATGTTTGGTGGGGATGAATGTCGGAGAGATTTCTCTCTCCCCACTCAAATCATGAAGGAGACATTACATGCAGCGGCTAAGTGATTTATACAACAAAAGCAACTTGTCGAAGAATTCAAAGCCTCTTATTCAGGACATAGTGATGAGGACAACAATCATTATAGGAAATGGTCAACTTGGAGAGAAATGTGGTTTCAAGGTGTCTCCCAAAACAGTTGATGAAGAAGATCTTGATGGAAATGATACAATTGTCTGATACTAAAGCAAACCATGAAGACATTATGAAGCAATAATGAGCCAACATGGTGATGATGTGTCATCGGCTCTCAACTCACAAAGAGCAAACTTTGATTGAGGTCCACATCATATGCATGGTGCTGGTAGTTTTATTGATCACAGATCATAAGAATACGGGAGAACTCTCAATAACCATAGAGGACTAAAGGGAAGGCACTAGCAGATATTAACGGAGGGAGAGCAAAAGCTAAAAGAAAATGGAGGGAAGGTAGGAAAGGTGGCGAGAAACTTCTCCCTCAGCGTCCGATCACCGCATCTTTTGGAAACTCAACTAACAGAGGAGAGGTGGGGAGTACTCTGGTCATGCACATGGGCAAGACATCTACTGAAAGAAAAAGATGAAGTATGCATGAGGAAAAGGGGGGGGGTCTGAATCATCCATGAGGAACAATATCAATAGCATGCACGTATTTGAAAAGAGAATAGCAGGATGTGAAGGGGATAGAGGATTGTTGAATGGCGCTAAATTCTGAGGAACTTCTGATAATCACTTATCACAAAAATTTCTTATGATTTTCTAGCGTAATTTATCAAAACGTGGATCCAAATATTCTTCTCTAGCATGATAATCGAGGTCAATACATGTTTTAATTAGGGGAAGAATTCTGAAAGAAGAGGAAACGTTGTTCAGAATCAACAGGAGAGGAGGGGAAGATGCCTCTAACTTCCTAGCTTGTAGACACAGATCAAGAGTGCAATAGGCAGCAGAGTTGGAGAATGTGATCTCTGTGCTTCAACGGGAGTCTTCAGCAAGAGAGAAGTTTTAGCACTACTACAATTTGGAGGAGATTTGCATGCAAAAACAGAGAAGACGTGCAAGAGCCAAGATTTCTCTAATTTCCTTTTCTACAATGCATGAATTTTAGATTCATAGAGCGATGGAATGTTATTGACATATAGTTTTTCCTTTCTATTAGTTTCACATGAAGGCCATTGCGTGCTCATCATTCACATGCCCTCTTACGTGTGAGCTGCAATCTTCTCATATCCTAACAAGTCCATTGAAATCTCACACCGAAAGCAAATTTGATAGGCAGATTCGCGGATGTTGAACAAAAAGATCTTCCAAAGCATCTCCAAGGCATTGTGCTAACTGAGATGAATATCCGTGGAGATACACACAGTTGCATGCTTTTATTATGTTATTTCATAAAGAAAATTTATGCAGCTTTTTTAAGCGCATCAGAATATATTGGGTTTTGAAGTAAATCCAGTTGCAGATAAAGTTTTGTCAGATACAGTTTGAATTTGGTTTGCGTTGTGCTCAGAACTGTACGTGAGTAAGCTATATGATATTCTTTTAGTTAAAAAGATACGAGTGCGATCACTCTTATGGTGCTCAAATTGAATTCATTTATACCAAAGGATGATGGATTTAACTATCGGCTAACAAGCCATTTTCACTTTTATTAAATGTGAGAAGTTACTCTACGTTCATACTAAATTCTTATTTTTTTGGAGAGATAAAGATCTTTTGAATTGAAGTAAACAGTCGTGAAAAAACCATTTGGTTTCTTTCCTTTAAGGAACGAAGGTGTATTCGATTAGAGACGTAAGAATAGATTACTTTACCATATGAATTCATTGTGCGAAAGGACAACGATAGCTTTTATCATACCTTTATCAGTAGTATTAATCCAACCTTTGCGCACAGTTTAGTGCTCTGATATGTTTCATCGTCAATTCTCGTATCTGGAGGATTAATCAGTAAAAAACGATGCTTGTATCTTCTGTCAACGTTAAAATCTGTTCAGTGCTGAATTCGAACTGTAAGAAAAAGAAAATAAATGAATAATGATTTGAGTGGTGGGCTAGTGGTGTAACTCTAATGCCATGTAGAGGTTACCACAACACACATATAAGATCAAGGTTAGATAGAAAGAGAGATATCACTACTTATGGGAATAACACAAGAGATTTGGTTATAATGAAAAGTGGACTCAAGATGATATAGAAGATGAACTCAACTCAATTCAACTAAAACTCATAACTCTAATACAATGGAACTCAAACACTAAACAATATTATAGATGGTTCTATCCACCCATGCACTCCCTATATGGAGCTTAGATGGTGATCTAGATAGAAGCTAGGTGAAGGGCTATAGGCCAACACAATGGGTACTAAGATGGATACCCTAATGGTTCCAACCACACAAACTGATAATCCTACATGGGAAGGGGACCATCCTTATATGGTCCTCCAAGCCTAAGTCGGCCTACCCATGTTCTAGGGTCGTGGTAGCTTGATCCATGCCCAAAATAATGTCCACCATTGATCTATGGGGTAAATCCAATGGTAGAAAGGTAGGATCAACAACCATTTGTTTGTAACCCTTGATCTTGATTAATCCACACTTAGGATCAAGTATAGATCCAATGGCTCATATCAAATAGACCCTTCCCCAAGTTAAGAAAGCTACTTTTGTTTCTAGCCCTTGATTTAGGTTGATCCTCACATCGGATCAATCCCAAATCCAATGGCTTAGAAGTAACCTTCCTAACTATCCATCTACGGTCTACACTAGACCTCATCTGACCTCAAAGTCAGGAACCTACCAATGTCCAACACTCTCACATGGCTTCTCCTCATAATGGGGGCCTTACAAAATAGAGTGTTATGGAACAATGGTGGTGCTACATAAGGGTGAGGCATTGAGCATATCTAACACCCCCCCTCAATGTCCACCCAATGGTGAACTACCTTCTTGGCATGATGCCAAGTATTCCATGAGGATGGAGCATTGACCATGTCTAACACCCCCCCTCAATGTCCACCCAAAGGTGAACTACCTTCTTGGCCCAATGCCAAGTTTTCAAAGATGTATCTGAAGTAGATCCTTTGTAAGCACCTTGGTGAGGGTACCTGTTGCATTCTTCATGGTTGCATAGTAGACTGTTTCCACCTTCCTTCTCAAGTGTACTTGCTTGCCAACTCTTGAATGTCCTTCATGAGTTCTATTCCCAAGCCTTCTCAAAAGTCTTACTAGAAAACTGATATCTTGTATGGTACTCCATAAGTAGATAAGACTACCAAAGACCTTCATGTAGCTCCCAATGTCTATCTGCTCATACAATGATCCTAGGGCTTGTTTCATCACATATGATGCCTTCTTCAGCTTACATAGTATGTCCTTTGAATGTGGAACCTCAAACCTTGGTGGCTGCAACACATGTACCTCCTCTTTGAGGTCAACATTCAAATGTTCTGATCTGACATGTAACGTAAAAACTTCCCACTTCATATGAGCTATTAACATTAGTATGCTGCAAATAGTGATCATTAGAGCAAAAGAGTCTTGAAAACCAAAACCCTTCACCAGTGAGAGTCCTTGTGCTATCAATGTGTGGTGATAGCATTCCAAGATCCCTTGTATCATGTACTTCACCTGCCAGACCCACTTGGTGCTAGTGACCTCCCATGCTTCATTGTTCATTAAGCTATCATAGTTGGCTTGCACAACCTCCTTCCATGCCGGATCTACAAGTGCTTCATCTTCAATTAATGGCTTCATTACTTGCTTTATAATCACAACCATCATGGCTATATTGACTATGTGAGTAGAAGCCCACTTGTGCTCCTCTATTCTCTGTGATCTACTTGGTCCTTCTGCCTTCTCTTTGATAGTTGTTGGCATAGGATTACTCTGACCATAGAGCTTTTTCACCCATTGCACTGACAACCAATTTGTTTGGGTGATTTTAGGTTGGTAGACTCTCTTCTCACCATCTGATGATGATGCTTCCTCCCGTTCATAGGTAGGGATGACTCTTGGGCTAGGTACATAGTGAACTACTCCTTCGCTTGATGATAAAATGGAAGATCTTTTCTTGTCCTCCACTGCATGTGGCTGCTCCATAGACACCACATCACGACTCCCTTGTATCTTCTTTGCCTCATGGTCATATAATATGAAAGCCCTTTGCTTTTCATTATGACCTAGGAAGATGCATCTCTTGCTTTTTGGTTCCAACTTGTTCTTTCTTTGACCTGGGACAAGAGCATAACATACACTCTCAAAAATTCTAAAGTGTGGGACTAATGGATTCTTACCAATGTAAACTTCATGATGACTCTTTGTGATTTGATAAGGAAAGCCCATGCCTTCTCTCATACACATTGTTATCTCAACAATGGTGTGACTCTTGTATTCCATAATGCCATCATGTTGTAATGTGTGAGGTGTCACTGATTGACACTTTATCCCTTTGCACTTGCAAAAGCCTTCCAACTCCTCTGAGTTGAGCTCACCACCACCTCCTATTCCAAGCTTCTTCACACTTTTCCCTGGTTCATTTTCAACAAGTTCTAGTTGTCGTTTAATCTTACCAAAAGCTTGAGCCTTATCACGAAGAAAGTACATCCACATCTTCCTGCTATAGTCGTCAACGATCACAATGTAGGAAGATCCTCCCAAGGCCTGTATAGACATCTTACCACACAAGTTAGCATATACCAACACTAGAGGAGCCTTTGACCTACTCTTGCTTTCTTGTGGGAATGTCTCTCTGTGCAGCTTGCCCATCATACAAGCTCTATAAGGTTCCTTCATTCCATTCACTGTAGGTAAGTGATGAAGAACAATACCCTGCTTTTGCATCTCCTTCCATATTGTTCCTGTCACCATGATGGGTTCTTGCTGAGGCTGCATAGAACTAGATTGACCTATATCATTGGTCATTTGATGAGATGCACCATTGTCTAGTACCCATGAATCCACAATTGATTCTTCTTGTGTTGAGGAGCATACCACCTTTGCTTTGGCTCCATGTATTGTCTCCTCCTTCACTTCATCTATCCTCTTGACATGACAATGTGCAATTGTATGTCCCTTTCTTTTGCAATGGAAGCATTGTCCTTGAAACTTCTTCTTACTACTCCTCCTCCTCTTCTTTTCACTTTCACCTTTGGTTGAGGAACCACCTTTTTTTGATGCATTGTTGGAGAATGTAGCATCTCCATTGTTGCTTCTTCGTTGGGTTTTGAGCTCCAAATCCTCTTCCCTTGGTAGTGAATAGAACTCTTCAAATATCGAAGTTTGAGGTCTCACCTGAGTGTTGAGAGTAGTTACCCTTCCATCATAGTTTGGTGGAGAATCTTGGAGATGCCTTTGAGCTAGGTCCATGCCGCTCTTCTCTATCCCTTCACAAGCCATTCCATCACATGGCTTCTTGATCTGAGTAATGGATGCATTCCCCTTCTCTCCTTCTGTAAACATCTTTGCTTCCAATTGATTTTCTAAATTTTGAATGCATGTTTGGTTTCTTACCTCATAGTGACTCCTCAACATACTCCATGCGTCACTTGCCTTGGATGTATGTTGAATAAGAGGTAGAATAGACTCCACACAATTGTTCACTATATAATATAGTGCATTTGCATTCCTTATCTTCCAAGCTTGTAGAAGCTTTGCATTTGGGAGAATCACCTTACTCGGATCCAATGGGTCAAAGGTAGGTTGTGGCTCTTGCTCACTTCCCATCACCATCTCCAAAAGATCATAAGAATCAAGGATAACTGTAATCTTGAACTTCCAAAGAAAATACTTTGTACCATCTAACTTGCCTTCACTAAAGGTCGGTGGATGAACCCATAGTGTTTGTATTTCCAAATCCATTGCACCAACTCCACTTCCACTTCTAGATAATAACACCTCCATAGTGTTGAAGCCTTTGTGTCCCATGAACTTGAAGCCTTGAAGCCTTTGCCTCCCAAGAACTCTAGTATTGAAGCCTTTGCCTCCCACAAGCTATGGCATTGAGGCCTTTGCCTCCCAAGAACTCCAATGTTGAAGCCTTTACCTATCACAAACTTTCGAGTTGAAGCATTTACCTCTCACAAGCTTGATTATTGAAGCATTCCTTCCACAAATGCTAGAGTTGATTCCTTGGCCTCCACGATCTCTGCAATCTTCTATACCTTCCTGAGCTTTGATACCATGTAAGAAAAAGAAAATAAATGAATAATGATTTGAGTGGTGGGCTAGTGGTGTAACTCTAATGCCATGTAGAGGTTACCACAACACACATATAAGATCAAGGTTAGATAGAAAGAGAGATATCACTACTCATGGGAATAACACAAGAGATTTGGTTATAATGAAAAGTGGACTCAAGATGATATAGAAGATGAACTCAACTCAATTCAACTAAAACTCATAACTCTATTACAATGGAACTCAAACACTAAACAATATTATAGATGGTTCTATCCACCCATGCACTCCCTATATGGAGCTTAGATGGTGATCTAGATAGAAGCTAGGTGAAGGGCTATAGGCCAACACAATGGGTACTAAGATGGATACCCTAATGGTTCCAACCACACAAACTGATAATCCTACATGGGAAGGGGACCATCCTTATATGGTCCTCCAAGCCTAAGTCGGCCTACCCATGTTCTAGGGTCGTGGTAGCTTGATCCATGCCCAAAATAATGACCATTGATCTATGGGGTAAATCCAATGGTAGAAAGGTAGGATCAACAACCATTTGTTTGCTTGATCTTGATTAATCCACACTTAGGATCAAGTATAGATCCAATGGCTCATATCAAATAGACCCTTCCCCAAGTTAAGAAAGCTACTTTTGTTTCTAGCCCTTGATTTAGGTTGATCCTCACATCGGATCAATCCCAAATCCAATGGCTTAGAAGTAACCTTCTTAACTATCCATCTACGGTCTACACTAGACCTCATCTGACCTCAAAGTCAGGAACCTACCAATGTCCAACACTCTCACATGGCTTCTCCTCATAATGGGGGCCTTACAAAATAGAGTGTTATGGAACAATGGTGGTACTACATAAGGGTGAGGCATTGAGCATATCTAACACCCCCCCTCAATGTCCACCCAATGGTTAACTACCTTCTTGGCATGATGCCAAGTATTCCATGAGGGTGGAGCATTGACCATGTCTAACACGAACAACTATGATAAGACGCATATGCACGTCTGATGAGTTGTGCATTTCACTCTGAACAAACAGTGTCTGTTTGCTAAATCTCTGTAACTTTTGTACCGACTACATATAAATGCTATGGCGAATGACCGGATCGGACTACAGTAATCTCTGAAGATCTTTGAACTACAGAAATTTTATGCCATCTTAGCAGTTGAATTATTCAGTCAAAAGAAAGATCATATATATCTTAATCTTTTCGAAGTTTGAGTCTTTCAGCAACTGCTCTGTGTCAAGTAAATTTTGAGTACAAGTTCCTTCAGATTGCTTTGCATTTCTCTGTATGATTTGCTGATGAAAATATTAACTCTTCTTTTTGTCTATTACCTATGAGTGTATGAAACGATCTCATTTATTGTCTCTGAGCACTCTGACCATATTGTTCTAATTAAGATCAAATGCACTACTAATCGCAACATACATTTGGATCATTGCATATATATTCGATGTTGTTCTTGATAAAGACGTCTAGAACTTATGAAGTTTGTTAACAAACATCAATTCTCTACCTTTGGAAATTGCTCCACAGTTATTTCAAAACTATCTTTACAATTTCCATACCTTATGAATGTTGTATGAATCCTTTATGAATGATATTGACTATAAAAATTTTGAAAACAACTCTGATGAATTGTTTTGCAAATGTATGATTAATAAGTTCTTTGAGTCTACAAAGTAGTTGAGTTTGCTCCAAGCACCCCGCGTGCGCCGTATTTCTAGAGGTTGGCTTGATCCACCGACCGCCCCTTTCACGCCTACATTTGGTGAAGCCGATGGAAAATGGGTGTTGCATCTCAGGTACATCCGACGGGAAACAAATTCCAGGTATTTATACTTGAATTCTCCTTCGTTGCACATAGTTAAACGAAAATGAAATCTAATGTAGAAAACCTTCTTCATGATATGGAATCACGATTAGTTTCCTCTATAGATTTAAAGCTTAATTCCAAGTTTGAGTCCTTAAATTTGTTTCTTTCAATCTTAATTGCAGTAGTATCTGATTTTAATGCAACTCTTAAATCAATAGATACTCAATTTGATCACGAGTTTAGGAATTTAGAAGGAATTGTTCATTATGAACTTTCAAATTTGAATGAAAATATGGAAACATTAGCAAATCATGTAAAAGAAATTTCATCATTCAAAACTATTGGTCATGACATTGCAAGTTTAAAAGAGAACATTGAAAGGTTAAACAATCAAATACAAGAAAGTGCTACATGTGAATGCAAAGATAAATATCAAGTACGAGTTCAAAGTAGATCTATGTACAAAAACCCTTTACCCGATCATAGAAGAGTCGTTTCTAGCCCTTCACATCAAAGACCAAATAGAACCGTTAGATGCTTCTAGTGTGAACAACTAGGTCATAAATATGGGAATTGTATGGCCTATGAGAAACAATGTAGACAACAATTGGTATCAGAAAGTGAACAAAAAACATGTAATTATCATGATCGCTTACCTCTACACTTGAATCTAGGTAGAGGTGGAATGGTAAAATATTTTGAGAAAAAACAAGTTTGGTCATGATCAAACAAACAAGTTAAAAAACATTGGAGAGTAAAACGTGTTAATAACACAAAATCTATTGATCAAGACATTAGGCATCGATCGGTTAAAGATATGATAAATATCCAAAAATAAATAAATAATCCACAAGATGAAGAGAGGGTGCAAGATAGTCAGCCAAATGATAAGCAAGCTAATAAGCAATTAGAGTATGAAGGAACAACTTATGAGAAAATAGAAAAATATGCATATATTCATAGTATTTCAATTGATCCAGATGAGAAAATTGAAAAGATGAAAGTACAAGTGAACCCTGAAACTAGCAATCAAACTAATAATCAAGGTGGAATTGAGAAAAGTAAACAAGTAACGAATGCAAATGAGGATGCAAATAATGATAAAAGCCTTAATGAAAAAGAAGAAGAAGTTTTTGAGAATATTATCAATCAAATTACACAAAATATGAAGAAATCATCAAGAATCCTTAAAATGAAACATGAATTATCCATGCAAGAAATACTTGATGTCTTGTATTAAATTTATAAATGTCTACTAATGAGTTTTGAATAGTTGTGTTAAGAAAACAGGTATAAGAAGCCAAATTGATAAGATAATTTTGTTAGTGTAAATTACTAGCCTACACATTTGGCTTAAAGGATGCATTGAAGTTCATACACACATGAAGAAGCATAGGAACATATGCTAGTGGTTAATTACCACTTTACCTCATTGTAAAAGTCAAATTGACTTGGAATCTCTTGCAATCACCTACCAAAAGGACTCGTGGAAAAGTTAGTTGTTTGATTGAACGAACATCTCCAAGCATTTAGGAGCTTGATCATAGGGAGCCAAAAGTTTGAATTTGAATTCAAAGTTTTAGTCATCTCTTATAAAAATGGATATGAAAAGTCGCGGGTATGAGAGAGCACTCCGGAGCATAGCATTACTGATTCTTGAGTGTGTGTGAGGTCTATACTCTAGCCCACACCTTTCTACACCATTTGGCAATGATATTCATGCCAATGGACTTGTATAAAAATGTTCATTAATACATACATTCACGTTGTCCATCTCTGAATTCTCTGTTAGTCTACTCAAAAGTCTGTCAACTTGTCAAGGGCATATCTCAGTCAAATCTTCATAAAATTCTGTGATTCAAAGCTTTTTAGATTCAGCTTAAAGTAATCTACATGCTGTAAAAGTTTGATAACATTCTATTCAGTCATTTTGGAGAAATCAGCGTCGAGGTGATCTCTGGTCATTTTCTACTATAGTCCTAAAAAGTCGGGGGTATAGCTTAACTTGTGAAATTGATTTCTCTTAGCATAGTTTATCATTTTACATCATTCCACTTGGAATAGGTAGCTTACTAAGCTAATCAGATACCCCTAAAAGGAATTTTTCCAATTCCTACAGTGATGGTCATACTGAGCAAAATACTCAGTAGGTGTTAAGACAAAAACAGAAGGTTTTCTTGAGTTTGTGACTTTCAAAGTTATCTGTTTTGATTCAATCATTGTACACATCATTTCCAAAGGACATAGGACATTTTATGGTGTCATTGGAAAGCTAAGGAGGTCTAGTTATCAACTCTGAAGCAAAAGAGGGCTAGTACAAAGTAGGTTTAGCAGTACCTACTCAGTCTCTTGGAGCATCCATCCATCTATCCCAACAGTGGTATCAGAGCAAACTAAGGTAAAATGGGAGATGGTTTTCCTTCATTTATTGACAGATTGGACAGGAACAACTATCAAGCATGGTCTCTAAGGATGAAGACCTACCTACAAGGAAGGAGTCTCTATGGATACATATCAAGAGATGAGGAATTGCCCTCATTCAAAACAAGAGGATTACCAACCAAGGAAGAACATGAAAGGCTCAACACATGGTGTCCTAAGGATGCATTGGCAAGGACTTATTTACTCAACTCTATATCTGATTTTCTTTTGCCACATATTAGAAATTGTAAGACATCCCAAGAGACTTGGGAAACCTTGTCATGACCAAGATTAAAGATGTAGCAGATCAGTTAGCAAGCATAGGAGAAGAGATTGAAGAAGAACATATTGTAAGGCAAGTGATCAATGGGATCAACGCTGATGACAAATGGGAAAGCTTCACCACAACTATGGATCTGTACATGGACATGCACACTCCAGATCTTACAACTCTCATGGGACAATTATTTACTCATGAAGCAAAGCTCAACAAAAATGGAGACACATCCAAAGGTAATAACTCTTCTGCCCTATACATTGATAAGAAGTTTAAAGATAAAGGCAAAAGCAAGAAGGTGGAAGATGAAGGCTCTACTTCTCAAGCCAACTATGCAGGGAGAGGTAGATCTTCAAGAGGAAGGGGCAGAGGAGGTAAGTCAGGTAGGGGGAGATCTTATAAATCCTCACCATGCATTATTTGTGGTCTATCAAATCATATACAGATGAGTGTTTCCGAAATTACAAGAATCAGAGAGGAAGAGGATATCAAAGAGGTGGCTACTCACAGTCAAGAGGTAGATTCAACCATCACCAAGGCTACAACAATAACTACAACAACAACTACAAAAATAATTACAATGGCAACTACCAAGGAGGATTCAAATCTAGGAAGGACTACAACAACTACACAGAGGAGCAGGATGACTCTCTTCTAATCATGAACATGACTTCAAAATCAGGTACAAATGATGACCACCATTGACTCAGGATGTTCAAATCATGTGGCTCGCAATGTAGCATTACTCTCTGATCTTGAGGAACCAAAACGTAAACAACAAGTCCAAACAGGTGATGACACAAAGCATTCTCTAGTTAAAGTTGGAAATGTTAAGACTTGTGATGGAAATCAGAATTTGTTGAGCAGGGTACTCTATGTACCAACCATTACCAAAAATTTGATGAGTGTTGGTCAGATTGTGGAGAAAGGTTTGCAGGTCAGATTCAATCAATATGGAGCATATGTGGAAGATACAAGACATGGGTTCAAGAGGATTGCTAAAGGAGAAAAATCAGGTAGACTTTTCACTTTTGAGTTGGAAGATACAAAGAATATTGCACTATACAATTATAAAGATCAAACACTTTCACAGCTTGAGATTTGGCACAAAAGGTTAGGGCACATAGGAGAAAGAACCTTGAAACAAATGTGCAGGGACCAATGTGTGCTTGGGATACCTAATGTATCCAAGCAACATATGATTTATAAGTGTGGAGCTTGTCAATTTGGGAAGTCTCACAGGCTACCCTTCTCCAAGAAAGGATATATGCATGAAGACTACCTAGAGCTTGTCCACACAGATGTATGGGGACCAAGCAAAGACCCCTGAGTCTCAGGTTCAAGGTACTATGTATCTTTCATTGATGATTATAGCAGATGGACTGTATTATCTTTATGAAGCACAAGGATGAGGTATTTAATTGCTTTAAAAAATATCTTGCATTAGTTGAAACCAAACAGGAAGAAATTTGAAGAGGCTAAGGTCAGATGGAGGAGCTGAGTACTTCTCCAATGAAGTTGAAGACTTCTTGCAGGATAGAGGCATTAAAAGAGAGATAACCACAAGGTATTCTCCTGCACAGAATGGGGTAGCTGAGAGAAGAAATAGGTAATTGTTGAGATAGCTAGATCTATGCTTGATGAGAAAAAGTTAACTAACTATCTATGCGCAGAGAGTGTTTCTACTGCCACTTACCTCATAAACAGGTTACCATCTAAGTCTCTTGATAGCATGACACCCTATGAAGCATGGCATGGTAAGAGACCCTCACTTGACAATTGCAAAATATTTGGATGTGTAGCATATGTACACATTCCTTCTCAGATAAGAGGTAAGCTAGACCCAAAGGCTGAAAAATGCATCTTTATTGGGTATCATTTAAATAAAAAAGGTTACAGGTTTTATAATCCCATCAATAAGGGATTCATGGTAAGGAGAGATGTTTTCTTTGATGAAAATGACTCTTGGTATGAGAATGATTGCAGGAAGGTAAAATTACCCTATGGTTTGGAAGAGGAATTTCCAAGTCTTACAAAGGAGGAACCTACTCAGAATGAAGCCTCAAGATTAGATGATGAAGATACTATCAACCTTGAAGAATTCAAAGCATGGAAGTCCAAAGGCAAAATGAAGATGAAGAAACTTGAAGTCATACCTGAATCTTCAACTCAACCATTTAGAAGATCACAAAGAGAAAGCAAGAAAAGTATCAGATATGGGTATGATACATCTCTTGTTACTAAACATTCTGTTTATCTTGCCAAAGATTTGTCAAATGAAGAACCAGGATCATATGAAGAAGCAGTTACCAAATCAAAATGGAAAGAAGCTATGGAGGAGGAGATTGAAGCACTCAAAGAAAGTGATACATGGGAGTTAGTACCTAAGAAGGACTCAATGAAGGTAATGAGATCTAGATGGATCTATAAGCTTAAAAGAAATTTTGATGGCACAATTAGTAGGTACACGGCCAGATTGGTAGCCAAGGGTTTTGCACAAACCCAAGGCATCGACTATGAGGAGACATTCTCACCTGTGGCCAAGATGCCAACAATCAGAGTGTTGGTAAGTGTGGCTGCATCAAAAAATTGGAATATGTACCAATTGGATGTCAAAAATGCTTTCTTGAATGGATGGATTTCAGAGGAGGTATATATGTCACAACCTCCTAGCTATGAAGACCCTAAGAAGGTAACATGTGTTTGCAAATTGAAAAAGGCTTTATATGGATTGAAGCAGGCACCTAGGGCATGGAACTAGAGGTTAACTAGATACCTCCAAGACCAAGGATTTATCATGAGCAAGGCAGATACTTCTCTGTTCATCAAGAGAAGTAATTCAGAGGTAATATACCTTTGTGTTTATGTTGATGACATCATCATTACAGGTAATGATGTCAATGGGATCAAATATATCAAAAGTCAAATGATGAAGGAGATCAAGATTAATGATCTTGGTCCATTGAAGTATTTTTTGGGACTTGAATTAGTCTACACTAATGCAGGGATATATATTACTTAGAAAAAGTATATACAGGACATGTTGAAGAAGTTTCACTTGTAGGATGCCAAAGTAGCAAGCACTCCAATGGAGGTAAACCTAAAACTAAGTGCCCATGAAGGTGATGAAGTCAATGACATTACAGGTTATCAAAGTATGGTGGGTAGTTTGAACTATGCTACCTTAACAAGGATAGATATTGCATATGGAGTTAGTGTGCTAAGTCAATTTATGCACAAGCCAAGGATACCTCACTTAGAGGCTGCCAAGAGAATCATGAAGTATCTCAAGGGTACACAGAATCATGGTTTGTATTTCCCTTACACTTCAGATATTGATATTAAAATTTATTCAGATGCAGATTGGGCAGGATGCAAAGATGATAGGAGGAGCACTTCTGGATATATTTCTTTTGCAGGTGACAAACCAATTTCATGGTCTTCAAAGAAGCAACCCATTGTTGCTTTGTCTTCCACAGAGGCAGAGTATAGAGGACTGGCTAATGCCACACAAGAAGCAATTTGGATTAAGCTTTTGTATACAAAATTAGGATTATATACTAGGTCACCAATTATCTTTGGAGATAATACAAGTTCTCTTCACCTTGCAGCTAATCCTATTTATCATGCTAGGACCAAACACATAGAGGTCCATTACCATTATGTGAGAGAGAGATTGATAAGCAAGGACATTCAACTAACATGTGTATCAACCAACATGCAATGTGCAGATTTGTTGACTAAAGCTTTGGATGGAACCAAACTTTATAGGTTCAAATCCATGATTGGATTGCAGGATATATTTGAAGATTGAAGATAAAGACTTAAGCCAAAATGTTTGGCTTGAGGGGGAGCTATTGGTGTAAATTACAAGCCTACACATTTGGCTCAAAGGATGCATTGAAGTTCATATACACATGAAGAAGCATAGGAACATATGCTAGTGGTTAATTACCACTTTACCTCATTGTAAAAGTCAAATTGACTTGGAATCTCTTGCAATCATCTACCAAAAGGATTCGTGGAAAAATTAGTTGTTTGATTGAAATAATATCTCCAAGCATTTAGGAGCTTGACCATAGGGAGCCAAAAGTTTGAATTTGAATTCAAATTTTTAGTCATCTCTTATAAAAATGGATATGAAAAGTCGCGGGTATGAGAGAGCACTCCCGAGCATAGCATTACTGATTCTTGAGTGTGTGTGAGGTCTACACTCTAGCCCACACCTCTCTACACCATTTGGAAATGATATTCATGCCTATGGAGCTGTATACAAATGTTCATTAATACATACATTCACATTGTCCATCTCTGAATTCTCTGTTAGTCTACTCAAAAGTCTGTCAACTTGTCAAGGGCATATCTCAGTCACATCTTCACCAAATTCAGTGATTCAATGCTTGTTGGATTCAGCTTAACGTAATCTACAGGCTATCAAAGTTTGAAGACATTCTTTTCAGTCATTTTGGAGAAATGTGCGTCGAGGTGATCTCTGGTCATTTTTTGCTACAGTCCTAAAAAGTCGGGGGTATAACTTAACTTGCTAAATTGATTTCACTTAGCATCATTTATCATTTTACATCATTCCACTTGGAATAGGTAGCTTACTAAGCTAATTAGATACCCCTAAAAGGAAGTTTTCCAATTCCTACTGTGCTGGTCATACTGAGCAAAATACTCAGCAGGTGTCAAGACAAAAATAGAAGGTTTTCTTGAGTTTGTGACTTTCAAACTTATCTGTTTTGATTCAATCATTGTACACATCATTTCCAAAGGACATAGGACATTTTATGGTGTCATTGGAAAGCTAAGGAGGTCTAGATATCAACTTTGAAGCAAAATAGGGCTCGTACAAAGCAGGTTTAGCAGTACCTACTCAGTCTCTTGGAGCATCCTTCCATCTATCCCAACAAATATGATCAATTTTATGAATGTTTATAAATGTTTATGAATGTTTTTTATGCATGAAAAGGTATTTATATGGGAGTTATAACCTACCTCCTCATCAAAAAGGTATTCATATGGGAGTTATAACCTACTTCCTCATCAAAAAGGTATTTATATGGGAGTTATAACCTAGTTCCTCATCAAAAAGGTATTTATATGGGAATTATAACCTACTTCCTCATAAAAAAGGTAACGTATCATTGATCAAAGAAATTTTACTTTTTTTAATTATATGTTAAAAATTTGACTTAATATTAATGCTTTGGTTATTACAGATGGATTCTCGAGAAGTCTTATCTTGGATTGTTATATTAGTATAAGTTTGTTAATAATTATGTTTCCCACAAGTTTTTCAAGATGAATTATTTTTCAGGTCTAGGATGAAGAATGGGAGTTTATTGACAAGCAAGATTTTCTTCAAGAATAGACTATGAATAACCTTTTACTTCATTTTTGCACCATTTTTGTTTAACCTTGCATTTAAAGTACGCATCAAATTATGTATAAAAAAATGTTGAGCTTTTTCCTTAGGTGCACGTCCATTTGCACCAATCTCGATTGTAAAATGCACTATGAAATCTGCGAGCAAAGTCTAAGTCTAGGAGACAAAAACCTCTTCATCAAAAGCTCTTATCCCTTATGCACCATAAATTTTTGAAAATGCACTTAAAGTATGCATGTGGTAGGGTCACATTACATGACCATGCATCGAGGCACGATTTGATTTACCATGCACATATGAGAGATTGTAAGGCTTTATGTATTTTCACATTGCTATGTATGTGAGTGAGTGCATGATCCTCACCATCCGAAGCTTTTACCTTGCTTATTGCACCATATTTGTTCTCTATGCATTTTAAAAAGTATGCATTTATAGGGCCCAATACATGGCCGTGCATAAGGCACTTTATGAGTTCTACCCATGCACTTGCAGGATTTTATAAGAAAATGACATGAAAAACAAATTTGATGTTATGAAGAAAGCAGGTTTATTCTCAGGTTGGTGCATCCGGAGGAAGCAGAGGTTTGGTGGGGGTGAATGTCAAAGAGATTTCTCTCTCCCCACTCAAATCATGAAGAAGACATTACATGCAGCGGCTAAGTGATTTATACAACAAAAGCAACTTGTCAAAGAATTCAGAGCCTCTTATTCAGAACATAGTGATGAGGACAACAATCATTATAGGAAATGGTCAACTTGGAGAGAAATGCGGTTTCAAGGTGTCTCCCAAAACAGTTGATGAAGAAGATCTTGATGGAAATGATACAATTGTCTTGTACTAAAGCAAACCATGAAGACATTATGAAGCAATAATGAGCCAACATGGTGATGATGTGTCATCGGCTCTCAACTCACAAAGAGAAAACTTTGACTGGGGTCCGCATCATATGCATGGCGCTGGTAGTTTTATTGATCACAGATCAGAAGAATATGGGAGAACTGTCAATACCAATAGAGGACTAAAGGGAACGCACTAGCAGATATTAACGGAGGAAGAGCAAAAGCTAAAAGAAAATGGAGGAAAGGTAGGAAAGGTGGCGAGAAACTTCTCCCTCAGCGTCGGATCAGCGCATCTTTTGGAAACTCAACTAACAGAGGAGAGGTGGGGAGTACTCTGGTCATGCACATCGGCAACGCATCTACTCGAAGAAAAAGATGAAGTGCACATCAGGAAAAGGGGGGTCTGAATCATCAATGAGGAACAACATCAATAGCGTGCACGTATTGAAAAGGGGAACAACAGGACGTGAAGGGCATAGAGGATTGCTAAATGGCGCTAAATTTTGAGGAACTTCTGATAATCACTTATCACAGAAATACTCTATTATGATTTTTTGGCGTAATTTATCAAAATGAGGATCCAAATATTCTTCTCTAGCATGATAATCAAGGTCAATACATGTTTTAATTAGGGGAAGAATTCTGAAAGAAGAGGAAACGCTATTCAGAATCAATAGGAAAGGAGGGCAAGATGCCTCTAGCTTCCTAGCTTGTAGACACAGATCAAAAGTGCAATAGGCAATAGAGTCGGAGAATGTGATCTCTGTGCTTCAACGGGAGTCTTCAGCAAGAGAGACGCTTTAGCACTACTACAATTTGGAGAAGATTTGCATGGAAAAACAAAGAAGACGCGAAAGAGCCAAGATTTCTCTAATTTCTTTTTCTACAATGCATGAATTTAATATTCATAGAGCGATGGAATGTTATTGACATATAGTTTTTGCTTTCTATTACTTTCACATGAAGGTCATTGCGTGCTCATCATTCACATGCCCTCTTACGTGTGAGTTGCAATCTTCTCGTATCCTACCAAGTCCATTGAAATCTCACTGCAAAAGCAAATTTGATAGGTAGATTTGCGGATGCTGAACAAAAAGATCTTCTAAAGCATCTCCATAAAGAAAATTTATGCAGCTTTTTTAAGCGGATGAGAATATATTGGGTTTTGAAGTGAATCCTGTTGTAGATAGAGTTTTGTCAGATACAGTTTGAATTCAGTTTGCGTTGTGCTCAGAACTGTACGTGAAACATTGTTGGATATTCCTAGACATCAGTAAGCTATATGATATTCTTTTAGTTAAAAACATACGAGTGCGATCACTGTTATGGTGCTCAAATTGAATTCATTTATACCAAAGGATGATGGATTTATCTATCCGCTAACAAGCCATGTTCACTTTTATCAAATGCGAGAAGTTACTGTACGTTCATACTAAACTGCGCATTCAATTCGATTAGAGACGCAAGAATAGATTACTTTACCATATGAATTCAGTGTGCGAAAGGACAACGATAGCTTTTATCATACTTTTATCGGAAGTAGTAATCCAACCTTTGCGCAGAGTTTAGTGCTCTGATATGTTTCATCGTCAATTCTCGTATCTAGAGGATTAATCAGTCAAAAACGATGCTTGTATCTTTTGTCAATGTTAAAATCTGTTCAGCGCTGAATTCGAACAACTATGATAAGACGCATATGTTGTAGTAGGCCTACACCGCCATCCCCTCCCTCTGTCTCTCTCTCTCTCTCTCTCTCTCTCTCTCTCTCTCTCTCTCTCTCTCTCTCTCTCTCTCTCTCTCTCTCTCTCTCTCGTAGCTCCCTCCCCCGTGGCCCCCTCCCCTCCCCGCTCGCCATCCTCTCTCTCTCTCTCTCTCTCTCTCTCTCTCTCTCTCTCTCTCTCTCTCTCTCTCTCTCTCTCTCTCTCTCTCTCTCTCTCTCTCTCTCTCTC
>CM035440.1:4057440-4059940 GCA_020310875.1 Ceratopteris richardii
TAAGAAGGCAAATTTGGTGTACAATATGTAACAACAATGGACATTCCAATGCTAATTGTCCTAACAGAGTAAGTTGTCAATTTTGTGGAAAGGATGACCATGAAGCTAGAGAATCTGACTACCTGAAGGGTACAGAGCAACGAGGTAACCCTCAAGCTCTAGATTCCTATTATGCTAGTACTTCAAATGCACCTAATAGATTGGAGAATCCTACAATGAAGCCTAGATATAATAGGCCATTTATGTGTTATCGTTGTGGTGAGTATGGCCATATGCAAAATAGGTGTTCCCTTCCAGAAGATGCACCTCCTTGTCAGCATTGTCCAGAGGCCAAGGATCACTATACCAAATCAGGGAAAACTACTTGATATACTGTGGAACTCAGGTAATGCCCTCTTTACCCCAAGAAGATGATACATTATTGAATTGGATGATGGAAAGTACAGAGTGTTGCACGGTGGAAATCAATGAAATAGAGGAAGAAGTTGTAAAGGAAGGAGTTGCAAAAAAGGGTCATGAAGTTCACAAGGAAGTAGAGGATGAGAGTTTGCACTTGAGTACAAACATTGAAGGGGAAACAACTATAGAAGTTTCAGAAAAGGAAAGTTATGAGCCTGAATGCAGAGAAGATCTTCTCTTTTCGGATATACCTCAAGGATGGACCAGACAACATATTGCAGAATATAAGCTAAATTCCGCTCCTGCATACAGTGGAGATGATTTCTCAAGTAAGACTAGTCCTGAAACACTTGTTCAAGAAGTAAATCTAGGAGATGAAGAGAATCCTCAAGTAGTCCACTTGGCCTCTTGGCTATGGCGTTATCCCCCTTTACTACAGAATGTAACTTCTTTACTTTTTGCCTACAAAAATGTCTTCGCATGGTCCTACAAAGATCTAATAGGGATACTAGAGGAGCTTGGATTACATCAGATACCCTTAGTTGAGGGAGCCCCGCCTGCAAGAAGTAGGCCATATCGACTCAATCCAAAGTATGCAGAGGTGGTAAAGTTGGAAACTACAAAACTAGAAGAAGCAGGTATAATTGTTGTAGTAGAACATTCGAGGTGGCTTTCTTCTATGGTTATTGTACCCAAGAAAAATAGTGGAAAAATAAGAGTCTGCGTTGATTTTTGTGCCTTAAATAAAGTGACTGTTTGAGATGGATTTCCTCTGCCCTTTACAGTCCAAGTACTTGAGGAAGTAGTCAGTCACACTTTGTATAGCTTCTTGGATGGTTTTAGTGGCTACAATTAGATAGTGATCCATCCTCATGATAGGGACAAAACAGCCTTCGTTACGCCATGGGGCACTTATGTCTATACCCACATGGCTTTTGGTTTGAAGAATACACCAAGTTCATTTAATAGAACAATGTATCTAATATTGGGCAAATGTTTGACAACCTTTCTACGCATTTTCATGGATGACTTTTCAATGTTTTTAGGCACAAATAGAATAGCAACAGTTCAACATTTCCATGACCATTTGGAAAATCTAAACGAAATCTTTTAGCAATGTCTTAGAACAACCTTGAAATTAAATCCTGCTAAATGTCACTTTTTGGTCACTAAGGGCACTCTTCTTGATCACATAGTTTCTACTGAAGGGATAACGGTAGATCCTGCAAAGGTTACTGCTATCCTTTCCATGCCTATTCCACAAAGCTCAAAGGAAGTGCAAAGCTTTTTAGGCCATGCAAGATACCATAGAAGATTTATACGAATGTATTCAGAAATAGCTAAGCCCTTATGAAGGCTTACCAATAAAACGGTGCCTTTCTCATGGAGTGTTGAAGCTGAGAAAGCATTTTGTGAACTAAAATTGAGGTTATGTACTGCTCCACTATTAAGTGTTCCTATCTGGTCATTAGAGTTTTATGTGCATATAGATGCCAGTCTGGATGTTGTTGGTGCGGTTCTAGCTCAACCATCATCACACAAGGTTGATAGACCTATCTCCTATGCCAGCAGATTACTCACCAAGGTAGAAAGGAAGTATAGTACGACAGAAAGGGAAGGTTTGACTATTGTATTTGCTCTTCAGAAGTTTCGGCATTACCTTCTTGGTGTACATTTTATACTCATATCTGACCATCAGCCCTTGAAGTACTTGATAAACAAGCCTAGAGTAGCTGGAAGGGTTTGGAGATGGTTACTCCTGTTTCAAAAATTCAACTTTGATATTCATATTAAGCCAGGAAGAGACCACTACATGGTAGATCAAGTATCCAGGACCGCAATGAGCGAGAAGGCAACATGTATTAATGATGAATTGGTGGATAGTAATCTCTTCTTAGTAGCAACTCACACTGATTGGTATGATAGAACTCTCCATTTTCTCACTACTGGAAAACTCCTATAACACTTGACACCTATAGAAAAGATAAGATTGCTCCTCAAAACCAAAGCGTACTCACTTATAAGTGGAAATTTATATAGATATTGTCAGGATGGTATCTTGAGAAAGTGTGTTTACCCAGAGGAGGTAAATCTTTTGGTA
>CM035440.1:4064940-4069940 GCA_020310875.1 Ceratopteris richardii
TATATATATATATATATATATATATATATATATATATATATATATATATATATATATATATATATATATATATATATATATATATATCCCCCTCCCTCCCTCTCTCTCTCTCCCTCTCTCTCCCTCTCTCTCTCTCTCTTTGAGAGTGGGATGAAATTGGCTGATGGAGGGGCTGCGAAATCAATTCTGCCCTGAATAAAAGATTTTGCTTCTAATACTATAGCCAAATACATATCCGAAGGCCTCAAAGATATCTTTTTAGGATAAATCCATTCATGGTGTTGTTGTGGTTGTTGCTGCACAAGCTCAGGGAAACATGTTTGCAAGAAAAACCTACAAGTTCAAAGGTCTCTAAAGCTCTCAAGGCATTGCTTGTGTATGCATCCATAAAGGAAAGTAATTGTCCAATGTGGGGAGTGGTCGAGAACTACCACTTGAACGTGGCCTTATTGAGGCAACAAGGTTGGTCATAGAAGAAATTGGTGAAATGATGAACACACAAGTTAGAATAGTGCGAATCCATATTTTTCTACAACTTTCCTCAGCTTGCATTCAAAAGTGACAGTAAAAGTGTAAGTGGATAAATGAATATTGCCACTAACCATTCGTGATGATTGCCTGTTTTTGAGGATCTACTTCAAAACTGGAGGCCAATACCATAATTGATCTACCCCTCCAATTTTGGGGCAATCAATCGGTGCATATTAAGTGAACATGGGAAATCGGCAAGGCCCTCTTAACCTATTGGAGCCTATTAAGCAATGGGGTAGTACTCATTGGAGAGACATACATACACATATGCGGCTTATTTTCGGCATCTCTTTTGGTCCTCTCTTTGCACTTTGTGGCTACAAGCCTACTTTAGGAAGTCACTGTGTGGTGAGGATACAGAGCATGGGCTTCCTAGTGGAGGGCTAATAGCACTAGAGTGTGAAGAAGTGGCTTGGGTTTGTCATTCAGTGTGAGTCAGTGATATTTTTGTGCTCTTTCCCTTAGAGCAAGTCTTCATATCTTTGTATTGACTAGTGCAAGTCTTCATTTGGTTGTGCTCATTGTATTGGACGAATCTCTTATATTGATTCTATTTAGTTATGGATTAACATGTTAGCAGAGAGCATCAACTTTCGAAGAATTTCTTTTGCCTACATTGTAATCATCTGCTCGAGCTAAGGAGTGGTTTCATCCTTCACTATTGTCATTTGTCATTAATTTTCTTTCTAAGTGTCTACAATACCGTGTGTCTATTGCAATCATGCCTGCTCATAGGAATGTCAAAGGGTATACTTCCCTAAGGAGAACCTTCCTTGAGTAGGCGAAGTACTGGAAGTGCATATTGCCTGATTTGTTAAAAGTAGGCACCCCATTGGCATGCACGGTGGGACCCTTGCATTTTTGTGAGAGGCTTTGAGCATAGAAATAGTCTTTTTCCACTATTTTTGCCCTATTGCATCTTGCAAGTAGGTACATGACCCATATTTGAGCAAATAAGGAGCCTCTTCATGTAGAGAGGAGCCTTAAAAAATTAGCTTTACCTTTGAATAGTGAACCTAGCTCCCCTCTTTTAATTTATCTATTGATTTGGGTGCAACACCACTATCAAAGGAAAAGCATAGAACATTCAACTTCTCCTCAAATACGTCAGAGGAAACACCAATGGCAATGGAGGATCTCTCTCACTTACTCTCTAGGCTCAATATCAAGTTCTCTACCTTTAAGGGACAAGCTTATGAGGATGTTGATGATCATGTGAGGAGATTCATCTCCCTATGCCGTGGACGAGGTCTCTAGAATAGAGAGGATGCAATGCTAGTACTCTTCCCATCCACGTTAGAAGGCCTTGGTAACAAATGGTATAGTCAATATGCAGATGTCCATTTTGCTACATGGGAGGCTCTGAAGACGGCGTTCTCATAGGCATTTGGACCAAGTGACTCCTCATAAAGAGCTCTAGATCAGCTAGAGAACCTAAGGCTAAGATCAGGTGAATGATTTCATGAACTTCACAGTAGGACAAAAGCACTTGTTGCATGTCTCCCACATGCTCCACGTGACTTCTTGGTTAGAAAATGGATAGAAAAAGCTCTACCTAGGACATCTCAGGAGAAGCTACGTGAGTCTCTTAGATTGGATGCAACCCTTAATGATTTTGTTGCAGCGGCATCATGCATTGAAGAAGCTAGGAAACATTTTGAAGGGGATACACAACCAAATTATGCAGCAGATCCAGACCCTATTGGGCAACTGAGGAAAGAACTAGAGGCATTGAGAATGCAGCGAAATCACCAAGAAGAGAAGGTCTTGCCACCGCCATCACGTCCCACTAATGATGAAGTAGCCGAACTTCGTCGAGAATTAGAAGATTTGCGGACCACTCAGGATATAAGAAGGTAGATTTGGTGTACAATATGTAACAACAGTGGACATTCCAATGCAAATTGTCCTAACATGATAAGTTTTCAATTTTGTAGAAAGGATGGCCATGAAGCTAGAGACTATTACTACCTCAAGGGTACACAACAACGAGGTAACCCTCAAGTTCTGAATTCGTATTATGCGAGTACTTCAAATGCACCTAATAGAGAGGAGAATCATACAAGGAAGCCTAGATATAATATGCCATTATTTTGTTATCACTGTGGTCAGTATGTCCATATGCAAAATAGGTGTTCCCTTTGAGAAGATGCACCTCCTTGTGAGCATTGTCCAGACTAAGGATCATTATACCAAAGATTGCCCAAGAAGCCACCCTGCTCTAATTCACATGATTGCAGTCACCCCACAACTAAGGGCACTCTCCTTGGTCACATAGTATCTGCAAAAGGGATAACGCTTGACCCCGCAAAGGTTACTGCTATCCTTTCCATGCCTATTACACCAACCCCAAAGGAAGTGCAAAGTTTTTTGGGCCATGTAGGATACCATAGAAGATTTATGCGAATGTATTCAGAAATAGCTAAGCCCTTGTCAAGGCTTACTAGTAAAAAGGTCCCCTTCTCATGGAGTCGAGAAGCTGAGAAAGCATTTTGTGAACTAAAATTGAGATTATGTACTACTCAACTTTTAAGTGTTCCTAACTCGTCACTAGAGTTTCATGTGCTTACAGATGCTAGTCTTCATGTTCTTGGTGCCGTTTTGGCTCAACCATCATCACACGAGATTGATAGACCTATCTTCTATGCCACCAGGCTACTTACCAAAGTAGAAAGGAACTACATTACGACCGAAAGGGAAGGTTTGGCTATTGTATTTTCTCTTCAAGAGTTTCATCATTACCATCTAGGTGTACATTTTATAGTCATATCTGACCACCAACCCTTGAAGTACTTGATAAACAAACCTAGAGTGGCTAGAAGGGTTTGGTGATGGTTACTCCTGTTTCAAGAATTCAACTTTGATATTCATATTAAGCCAAGATGAGAGCACTAAATGGAAGATCAAATATCCAAGACCGCAATGAGCGAGAAGGCAACATATATTAATGATGAACTTGTGGATAGTAGTCTCTTCCTAATAGCAACTTAGAATGAATGGTATGATGCAATTCTCCATTTTCTCACTACTGGAAAACTCCCAGAACATTTAACACCTATAGAAAAGAGAAGATTACTCCTTAAAACCAAAGCGTACTCACTTATAAGTGGGAATTTATATAGATATTGTTAGGATGATACCTTGAGAAAGTGTGTTTATCCAGAGGAGGTGAACCTTTTGCATGAGGCAGCACACAGTGAGGGGCGTCTAAAGGGGGAAGATTTGGCTCACAGGATCATCCACAAAGGACTATGGTGGCCTCATATCTACCGAGATGCAATCAAGTTTGCTAAAGAATGCCAGATTTTCCAGAGATGTGCTCCTATGCCAACCAAATTGAATTTCCAACCATTAGTCATATCTACAGGATGGCTTCC
Source organism: Ceratopteris richardii (assembly GCA_020310875.1). Taxonomy (NCBI): domain Eukaryota; kingdom Viridiplantae; phylum Streptophyta; class Polypodiopsida; order Polypodiales; family Pteridaceae; genus Ceratopteris; species Ceratopteris richardii. Next base: position 4,068,849 of record CM035440.1, read on the forward strand.
ATTCAAACCATGGGGTCTTGATTTCATAGGACCAATTAGTCCAACTGGTCCACCAGTTGGTAAGAAGTATATTTTGATGGCCACATGTTATGCAACTAAATGGATAAAGGCTAAAGCTACTATGGACTGCACAGCCTTAACGATAGCTAAGTTTTTGTGTAAACGTATTTTCTCAAGATTTGGTTGTTCAGATGAAATCACTAGTGATAGAGGCACACATTTTGTTAATCCATTGCTCCAATTTATATTTGACAAGTACAAGGTCTTTCATAAAAAATCTTGTGCCTACTATCCAAGGGCAAATGGCCAAGCGGAAAGCTCCAATAAGATTTTGATTGGGTTGCTATGCAGATTACCTTTTGATCATCAAAGCTTCTAGCCACAAGCATTGATCGGTGCAATTTCGGCTTTTCGAACGACAAGAAGGGGAACAACTAGCAAGAGTCCATTTTGCTTACTATATGGAAAAGAGGCATTGGCACCATTCGAATTTATTATCAAAAGAGAAATTGGAGCCAGAACCATTGGAATTGAACCTCCCATTAGGAGACTGGTGGCATTAGAAGAATACATAGAAGGAGCAATGCAAAAACTTCAGGTAACACAGTAAGAGCGCAAAAGACTGCACGACAGGTATCTTAGGACCAATGAAGTACAAGAAGGATCCTTGGTTTTGGTGCATCAAATCCCAGCAGTTTCAACCAAATTGGCACCCAAATCGATTGGGCCACATAGGGTGATGAAGGTATTACCATATGGAGCAGTGCATCTAGAGGATTTGCAGGGTAAAAGGATACCCCTGGTCAATATCTTTAGGGTGAAGAATTACCTGAATTAAGTCAAGATGGAGGAACTTCATTCACTATACATACTTTGCTTCATTCAGTGTTTGCAGTTTATTTTGGTCTTATTGAAATAAGCAAATAAAGGACGAATTGAAATGGGACGGTGTAAAGACTTGATGTGGGGGTCTCAAACGCGGCATAATTTCCTTTTCCCTCCCTCCCTCTCTCTCTCTCTCTCTCTCTCTCTCTCTCTCTCTCTCTCTCTCCCCAAACCCCGTAGCCCACACCTTGCCCACCTCCACAATTC
>CM035440.1:4074940-4107440 GCA_020310875.1 Ceratopteris richardii
TTGTATTCTACTTTGTAGTTCCTTCTTCCTCCAAATATATAAGAGACCAAATCTCAAACTTCTTATGCTTCTACCTGAATTCCTCTCAACCAAGGAATTAAGCTTCTTAAACATATCCAACACTTTTGATTTGTATTTCATAAAATAAATGAATGTAAACATAAACATTATAAATTACTTGCTACATGCCATTAACTCTTCTTGCGATGGACCCCATACATCAATATGAATAAAGTCCAAAGACCTCTTCTTTGCAATCTTGCTTTTGAAAAAGGAACTTGTACCTATTTTCCAAACTAACATGGCTCACAAACATAATCCAAATATTACTTAGGTAGTTGTTGTGGATATTCAAGCAACAATTCCTTTGTAATATCTTTCAATCTTCCAATACTTATATGTCATAATATTTTAAGCCATAAATCCAATTGAATAACATGAGTCCCATTGATCACTATAGCCTAAGTAATATGGAAGTTCAACTTCATAAGTATATAATTAAGTTACCTTTTATCCTGTAATAATAAAATTACTATTGTTCATTTGATAAGCCTACCATTGATTATTATCAAAATCCACTTTAAGTCCATTTGTCAAATCAAAATCAAATGAAACAGCTCTGAGTGTTAGATGTGCATTAACTGGACAATGATGAGTATATACTACTTCATGCTGAGTACCATCACCTCTAGAAACTATGACTCTTTATTGTAGCTTGTGTAAGTTCACAAAAAAAATTATAATATGACTCGTGGTTTGTGCAAGGTCTATCTTCATACCAAGTTTTGTTGTTTACATTCCTCTTGTGTGTTTCTATATGCATAGCCATAAGAATGTTTTGGTTTTGTATCTAAGCATCCTCTTGTGCTACATTATAGTTTTGATGCATATGGACTTGGCGTCATCCTCTTTGTCATCCTCTAAAACCACCTCTTCTATAACGGTTGGACAAGCAATCCCTGTCATAATGACAAACTTTACCACAATAGCTAGAAGTAAAGTTTCCTTGCTGATTTGGTTGATATTGTTCACCTTGTTGTATTTTTCTTCCTCCTCTAGTACAATTAAAGATTCCTCTTCCTCTTTCACGCTTGTTGAATCTTCCTCCTCCTCTCCAATTTACTACACCTCATGCTCTATTTGATGAAGTATAAAGAGCTTTTCCTTGACTAAATCTTTGATAATGATAAGAATTCCAACCTTCTATGTTGATTTCTGCAGTCATCATGAGCATTTATAAATCTTCAATGGATGGTAGATAATCCCGACCCATGATAGACATAATAAATGAATTCCATCTTTCATTATCACTCAAGACATTTAACATGATATTTAACTTTATGTCCTCAATGTAGGAGTAATTGGGGTATCCAACTTTGTCCAGTTCCAAACTATGAGGGAAAACAAGCACTCACACTTCCAATGTGTCTTCTACTCAAGGGAGGTTCTTCTTAGGGAAGTATTCCCTGTAACATTTCTCTATGCATGATAGATGTAATAAGAGAATTCCATCGTTCATCTTCTCTCAAGCCATTTAACATGATATTAGACTTTATATCCTCATTGTAGAGGAGGCACTGAGGTATCCACCTTAAGGTAGTTCCAAAATGTAAGGAAAAACAAGCACTCACACTTCTAGTACATCTTCTACTCAAGGGAGGTTCTCCTTAGGGAAGTATACCTTGTAACATTTCTATGTATAGGTACTCTGATTGACATAAAGACAATGAAATTTGCATTGTCACAAAGGGAGAAAATCACAATGCTCATACAAGAGAGAACCCTAGATTCACTTCTTAGCTCACGCAAAGATTACATAGGCCAAAAATATTCCAAATGAGTAATACAATGAGCTAGTGGGTCATTCTAGAACTAGAAAAAATCAATACAAGAGCACTGATGAACACTAGGACTACAACAAGATTAAAGACTTCCTCCAACAGAAATACAATAAAATCACACCTGGGGACTATTTCCAAACCACTCAATCACACTACAATGCTAATAGCCAACTCCACTAGGAGGCCCATGCTCTATACCCTCACCATAGAGTGACCCCCAACCGTCTCCTTGTAGCACTAGAATGCAAGAGTGGACCCAAAAATCGTGTTTGTACCTAAGGCCCTATGCCAAAAGAAGGATATTAATGCCCAAAAAGTGATATCCACTTCTCTATGTGTGTGTATATCTCCCCAATGAGGGCAAGTCATCTACTTATATAGACTCCAAGAGGCTAGAAGTGCCCTTGCTAAATCCCCAACATTCACTGAGTATGCCTCTACCTTTTTCTTTCTAAGCTAATTATATGACTTGCACATGTACTATGGGGCATTTGTGAGCTAAGTTAATGTATTGTCAAGATTCAATCTTTCCAATTTCGTGTTTTCTAACTCCATGGCAAGGTAATTTCACTCATGAATAAATGTTTCAACAACTTGGCAAGATCACTTGCACGTTAGAATTGAGAAATTGAAATAATCTGAAGAAAAATATATATTTTGATAAATACCCATCGAGTAAGGGAAAGGAAAATTGAAGTGGGGGACTGGATGCTTGTGTATAATATTCTTTTGATATGAAATATGAAGCAAGAGAAAAGTTAATGAAGTGATGGTTTGGTCCATGTATAGTGCATAAAGTTAATGATGATAATATTATGTTTTGAAATAATTAAATAATTTATTTTGAACCCTCTCCATGATTGAAAGTGGTTGTTCCCATGTGCATACATTGTAAAAATTGCAGAAGTATATATATGATATACTGCATACGATATATTTAATGTTTTATTACAAACTCGGATAGTACAAAACTTTTGTAGCTACAAGAACATCACAATTGTTGACATCGATGATGTAAAAAGAACAACTCGCTTTGTAGAAAATAACAGTGAACAAAAAATATAAAACTTGAAGAATCTAAATGGAAATCAGATCAGAACAAAGTTAATGGTTGGTCAAATGAGTTAACATAGAGAGTTAGCCTAGATAAGATGTAAAGATAAGATGTAAAGATGTATCTTATTTGGCCTGAATTCCTAAAGAACCAAATATGATATAACCAAGTTTGGCCTAGCTAAAATTGGTTGCTTCTTGCTTCAATTCTATAGTTTAGTTGTCTCATCAAGTTACACCTATTTTGACTCAGTTATATCAAGTTAGTTCCTAGTTCAATGGCATCAAACTTCAACTAAATGTCATTTTTCAACATAGCAATTCTATTGACATTTGATGCCTAAGCATGAACTTCTAGCATATATGTTCCTATAACTCAATGCCTCGCATCAAATAGCACCAACTATGCACGAAATTCAATCATACTAAATTCTAATGAGCAACAAAACTCACCCAGTCATGGAATAATATAAAGTATTTTGAAAATGCTTTATATGAGGTGGTGGTCAGGTACTCTTCCTAGACTTCACTCCATGTGAAGCACCCAAGCCTCCTCATTATCACCTCCTAAATCTTCATGAACCATGTGACTGCAATGTGAGGTTTAAAAGCGACATGATAAGTTATTGAAAGAGCAAGTAAAACTGATCAATGACAAGACTCTACTTACTTATTTGGCTCTATGATGATCTCCTCAAGGCTTAGGTATTTATAAATGACCCTTGATAATGTTGAAATTATCAAAGTGTCATCCTTTATGCCTTGTATGTAATGCTATCCAAGGTGTCAGCTTCATATCCTTAGTAGCCTCTTCAATGGAGAGATCAGTTTTCTTTCCATTTCCCTTTACATATACCTAAGGATCTATTTTTGCCTTTTTCTATTTCTGACCTTTCACATGTTTGTTCTCCCACATTGTGAATATTTTATCCTAGAGATCCAAGATTTCCCCTCTCCTCAAGGAAAGTTGGAAACATGGGTCAAATTTATGGAATGCATCTAACTTCATATTGTCATCCACTGCTATCCCTACCTCTATTAAGCATTGCTTTCTTAAATTTGGATGGACCCTTCCACCATCCGCCCTTAGAGAATCAACATACTCACACTGAAAGAATCGGATACGCTCAATGGATGACATTTTCTTCTTGTAATCATTATCATTGTTGTGGTCCCAAGCTGGGAGTTTGCTCTCCTTTGTAGTCAAACCAACATAGATTTTACACTCTCCATACCTAAAGAAGTATGTATTAGTATGCTGTTTTACAAGTTGTCTTTAGGGCTTTGTAGAGTGTGATCCTCTAATAACAAAATATGTATAGTCCTCAAACAAGCCTTCATTGAATTCCTCCACCAACCCTCATTCATTTGGATCGACCATTACCAAGAATGGTACAACGGTTGCATGTGAGTTTATCTTCATTTTCTTCTTAAGATTCTGTACATGCAAATTGTGTGGATCCCTTATCTCAAGAGGCCTCCTTCCTTTAAGTGGGTCTATTTGGGGTCTATTGATTATAGTAATGGGGAGGTGGAAAATTTGCCCCTTCTCCACGAGCTTGTTCTTGAAAATCTTCTCCATTATCTTATTTTGTTTTGTAAGCAATATCCCAGATTTGAGCTCTCCTCCAGGGGAAACTATGTCATCATGAGGGTTTGAGCTTTCTATTGATTCCACATGAGTTGGCTTGACCTTCTTCTGGGGCTTCTTCTGTATAGGCTACTTGCCCTTTGACTTTATAGGTGTCGTCTTCCTTTGCTAGCTTGGCATGATATTCCCCTGTATCCATGGCAAGAGATCCATAATCAAATTGTTTGATTCCCTGCACATCTGAGCGAGCCTCTCTCGAACACAACATTTTGAACATAGGCCAACCTTTAATAGAAGGCCATATTGAAAAACCTGCATGGTGGTAATCTTTCCCCTCCCATAGGCATTACCAAATACAAGAAGGTTGGCATTCTTCTTATCTATGTGCACAAGGCACCACTCCAGATTTTTCATGCCTCAAAGTGGTCTTTCTTTCCTACTGACTTTAGTCTCTTTGGATTTACCCTTTCTCCTTGGCTCTTCCTTAATGGACGTGACACTCTTATGAACACCTGATGATATGGCATTTGGATTACTTGCATGCTTAGAGGAGAAAGATTAGATGATCTTCTTTGGCTTCGGAGGATGTCCAAGGCTTTTATCCTGAGCACCCTCTCTTGAGCTTAGTAGCACCTTCATCTTCTTAAAGGATTTCTCCTCTTTCTTCTCAATGCCCTTGAACTTATACAATTTATGTTATGCAAGGGCATGACATTGTTGTAGGGATAAGATTCATCTCAATCTTTGGGGGCCAAGTAGATGTGAGTCATCAATCTTGTGCTGCAACGTGATGCTTGGCATCAAATTTTGCGTATAAATTGATACCAATCATTGACCTTAATGTCAAAGGCAATACTAGGCATCAAATTTGAGGGTCAAGCCTATGCAAAACATGAACCCTTGGGTCCAATTTCATGTTAGGCATCGAACTTGGGGCCATGTCAATCCTTGGCATTACCATTTCCTCACCCAACTTGATGTCGGGCATACAATTGGGTGACAAGGTCAATGTGAGGCATTGAGCTAGCCTCCTAAATTGATGCTAGACATGGAGTTGGGCGAGGAAGTCGATGCTAGGCATTGTCTTGAAGTCAATCCTAGTGTTTCATTTCGATGTGTGGCATTGACTTCCCCGCCCAACTCAATGTCAGGCATTGCGTTTGGAGGCCACATTGATGCCTCACATCAACCTTCTTGCACAATTTGATGTCTGGCATCGACTTTCTAACCCAATTCGATGCTAGAAATTGACGTGGCCCTAAATTCGATGTATGGCATGGAATTTCCCCCAAATGTCGGTGCCTAGCGTCGACATTTCCTGCAAACGCAATGCTTGGCATCGAACTCCATCAGTCTAAATTGGGACAAAAAAGTTTCTTTGTTTTTGACATTATTACTAGTACTTTCTAAAATTGGAAACTTTGAGAAGAGGTGCTAGATGATTCGACAGCATTCTCAGGCATTGAAAATAACGTAGTTATCTTCTTCATGAATCTGATGCTTCAATGGTGGTTTTTCATGGTACTAATTGAAAAACAAATAATGTTTTCCACTGTGGAAGAAAAAAACGGCCTTTTTTCAACATTATATATATATATATATATATATATATATATATATATATATATATATATATATATATATATATATATATATATATATATATATATATATATATATATATATATATATATATATGTATGTGTGTGTGTGTGTGTTTATGTGTGTGGATATTCGTTTATGTATGTATGTATGTACATATATATATGCATGTATGTATGTGTGTGTATGTATGTATGTATGTATGTATGTATGTATGTATGTATGTATGTATGTATATATATATGTATGTATGTATGTATGTATGTATGTATGTGTGTATGTATGTATGTATCTATGTATGTATTTATGTATGTATGTATGTATGCATGCTTGCATGTATGTATGCATGCTTCCATGTATGGATGCATGCTAGTATGTATGTATGCATGCTTCCATGTATGTATGTACATGTGTATGGATGCATGCATGTGTGTATGTATGTATGTATATGTGTGTGTGTGTATGTATTATTGAAAATCAAACTCTAGCCTTCAAATCATATTAACCTATTAGATTTATGACACTTGGAGAAATGTGAGGCAAGATTCCGAGCACAAGAATTTGTATTCAAAGTAGTTAAGCAAATTTTTAGATATTTGAAGGGAACTTCCAATTATGCTATGGTATAGTCTTCATATTTATTACTTTAATGTTTTTCATATTTTTTGGGGGAGGTAAAAAGGACTCATGAATAAGCACAAGTGACTAGAGAGAGTCATATGAAGTTTTGCGGGTTATTAAATCTAGTACCATTATGACATTGAAGGGGGATTGCTGCCATGTAATGGTCTCTTCTTGGCTTAATATGAATATCAAAGTTGAATTCTTGAAACAGGAGTAACCATCTCCAAACCCTTCCAGCTACTCTAGGCTTGTTTATCAAGTACTTCAAGGGATGATGGTCAGATATGACTATAAAATGTACACCAAGAAGGTAATGCCGAAACGTCTGAAGAGAAAATACAATAGCCAAACCTTCCCTTTCTATCGTACTGTAGTTCCTTTCTGCCTTGGTGAGTAATCTGTTGGCATAGGAGATAGGTCTATCAATCTTGTGTGATGATGGTTGAGCTAGAACGGCACCAACAGCATGGAGACTGGCATCTGTATGCACATGAAACTCGAATGACTAGTTAGAAACACTTAAAAGTGGAGCAGTACATAACCTCAATTTTAGTTCACAAAATGCTTTCTCAGCTTCAACACTGCATGAGAAAGGGACCCTTTTATTGGTAAGCCTTGATAAGGGCTTAGCTATTTCTGAATACATTCGTATAAATCTTCTATGGTATCCTGCATGGCCTAAAAAGCTTTGCACTTCCTTTGAGCTTTGTGGAATAGGCATGGAAAGGATAACAGTAACCTTTGCAGGATCCACCGTTATCCCTTCAGCAGATACTATGTGACCAAGAAAAGTGCCCTTATTGACCAAAAAGTGACATTTAGAAGGATTTAACTTCAAGCCTGTTCTAATACATTGCTCAAAGATTTTCTTTAGATTTCCTTTAGACATACACACATACACATGCATATGCATACACACATACACAAATGCATATGCATACACACATGCATATGCATATACATACATGCATATGCATACACAAATGCATATACATACACATGCATATGCATACACACATGCATATACATACACACATATGTGCATATGCACATACACATGCATATGCATACACATACACACATGCATATGCATACATACATTCACACATATGAAGATACATACACACATACATACAAACATACACACACACATAGATACATACAATTTTGTGAAATATTAGAGAAAAATCTAAATATATATAAAATTATTAAATATCTAAAAATAGATATTTAAATATTTAGGGTTTCTATATATATATATATATATATATATATATATATATATATATATATATATATATATATATATATATATATATATATATATATATATATATATATATATATATATATATATATATATATATATATATATATATATATATACACACACACAACCACATACACACATACATATCCATACACATTTCTGTAGACGTGTATGGGGAACATAATAATTTCTCTAGACATTGAATCACGCAAGCCACATCTATGGGAGGATGGTCTACTACAAATGGGTTTACAAACTTTGAGAATAATTTCTAGAAGCATATTTCTTCAAGTTCGAAGTTTTGATAGGTAGAAAAGTCAGCAATTGTAAGCTTCGTATGGTACTTACCCTATGATTGTGACTTTCTCTAAGGGCTTACAAGAAGTAAGCAGATAGGCTATGAGAATCCCTTAATAGTTCTAAACTAGCCTAGGAAAGGCTATTGATTAATTGATAATTTTCTAAGAAGCCTGTACAAATTTATAATTTCATGTCACCACATTGAAGAATCCATTCACTCAACTATTGGGATATGAAATAAACACTTCCGATTTAAGGAAACCATGTCTTGTTGATGTGGTTAGATATCAATAGTTTGCATTGAGGACTCCCCTCAATTAATCTGTTTTACGGATATGGTCCATAAATAAACAAAATGATGAACCAAGGATGATGTCATTATGATGCCCTATAGAATAGATGATGGGGAGAAGGGGAATGTATTTATATGTCTCTTATGATGAAGATGATGGGAATTTCGTTTCGGTTTTCAAACCAGCCTACACTTTTGCACTTGCATTAACTCGAGTTGATCGGATGCATGTTGGAACTATGAAACCATGATGCCTAGCTGATAGAATGAGGATTCAGGAAAAGAATGTTGTCTATGCACTCACTTGCCCATGTAGATGTGATTCATCCGATATCGTGTGAACAATACACTTTTGTGGGGATGATGCCTAGTTAATAGAATGATGCGTAGCTATTCCAATACTTTCTATGTATTATTCCCGTCAATTAAGTGCGTTCCTAGGATATGGTCCATGAAATAAAAGAACAAATAAGAAAAGGAAGATCTCATTACCATTCTCTATAGGATAGATTATGGGGATTTGGGAGAATGCCCCTATATGTCTCATATTATGAAGAGCATTTAAGGATGAAAGTTCTCTTTAAGATGGTAATATTGTATTGAGTTACTCAACCTCGACCAGAGATGAAGACAAAAGGAAATTTCTCTTAGTGATTAGGAAAATTAGGAACTTGGTATAGTGATTCTGAATTATGCACCTTAAAGAGGAGGTGAAAGGTTGCAATCCCATGAGCTGCATGGGAATTTGAATTACTAGGAAGGTTTTAGATCACTCAAGAAGCATCCTCCATGTATTTCACTTGAGGTAAGTCGAGATAATCAAGACACATTGACCTCTATGCATCCATTTGCCCATGTAGATGTAGTTCATGAGTTTGAAAGCGTTTCTTACCGAAAGGCTTTGTTTGGAGATGAACAACACATGTTCTTTGTGGTTGTGTCTAGATGTTGATACATCCAAGGTACTTACATTACATCAATAATGAGAGAGAGAGATGATTAAGATCAACTTCTATATTGTATTCTCCAACCACCATTTGGATCACATCATATGTGCAACACAGTTGGCAAGTCGTCATAATGTAAGTAAAGATGATTAATGCATTATCAATGATGAGAGAGAGAGAGATCACAACAGATATAGCATATTCTAAAAGCATCATGCATGCTTTTCACTTGAGGTAAGTCGAGTTAACTAGGACATATGTTGGAACTATAACTAGCGGTCTCTAAGGGACTACGACACATTGATCAATATGGATCCACGTGCCTATGTAGATGCGACTCATCAATTTGAAAGTCTTTCTTACCAAAAGTCTTGGTGTGGAGAGGAGCAACACATGTTTTAGTGGTTGTGTCTCGTTGGGGGATTCTTGGACAAGAAGGGATTTGAGTGTTTGTAGGAGAAATAGGTAAGACAAAAGAGAAAATACACATTGGAAGCCTCTGTCAATTGATTACAATAAGACAAATACAATATTGAAGCACAATGCTTCTGTGCAAAATCCCACAGAGGGCTCAATTACAAGATACCAAATACCCAAGGGACTTGTTGTTGTTGGCCTCCTCTACACCATCCCTTCACCTTCTCCAAGCCTGCACTTGTTCACACCTTGCACCAAGCTTCCACTAAGGGGGAGGGATGGGTACCTTTTGTCGGCACGCGCACACTTCAATAAGACCTTGGGATCTTTGGAAGAATAGCTTAGCACTCCTCTGCACACTTCCTTGGTTACTGTTCATGCACACCTTGCACTTCACTTCTCTGTGTCGCACACTATGTGTCTCCTGCACTTCTCTCTCTTCCTTCACTTAGGCTATGCTCACTCTTGCTTACACCACAATGGTCCAAGAATAGTCTTTGCCCTTGAGTTGAGTGTCGATTCACGGCTCCTAAGTGCAAGTGTATCTTGGTGCTCACTTTGATGTCCCAAGATTGTCCTTACAAGTGACAGCCAGCAAATCCCTGTTTTGTCCTATAGAGACTTTAGATTAAAACCAAAAATTTTAATTGGGGGCCATACTTTTACTTCTGCGTACGTTGCCGCTTCACATACCTTCACATTTTCCTTTTAACTCTTCAAATGTGCACATAAGGGAGGGTTCACCTAAACCTTCCAAAACACTTTAAAAACACTTTGAACCTTAGGGAAGTTAGAGAAATACCTCTACAACCTGCAACCCACTTTCTCCAATTTACCTGTTGTGGACAATTCATTGTGCACTACCTGTGCACTTTGTGCACTTTAGCACTTTGACTTTGCACCAGTTGACTTTGACCTTGACCTTGTAGACTTTGACGAGTTTGACTTTTTTTGTGGTTGACTTTGACCAATATGACTTTCATGGGCTCAACAGTTGCCCACCACCTAATGTGCTCTCCGTCTCGGAGAGCTACAACCAAAAGTGTGAGGAGATAGGACACCATAATAGTTTTGTTGCAAGACCTTGAAAAAGGACACTGAACAGCTACCAAGTCCACCAGAAACAGGAGAGAACAAGCACTAGAGAAGAACCAAAAGGGGGATTTTTGGCATGGAGAAGCAAAGGAGGGAAATGGGAGGGTAGAAAGGAAGTGGAGAGGAGGGCTGAGGCGTGGAGATGGATAGGGTAGGGAGGGTTAAGGATGTGGCTAGGTAGATTGGTAAAGGGAGGGTTTGGAAGTATGATTATGGGGTCTGGAGAGGGTTCAAATGATCAAACAATAGATCTACAAAGGCTGCATATGGGAAATTATGAAACTAAAGGTAAGATCAAGTGAGAATAGACCATGTGGACAATGTGGTGGAAGAAAAACATGTGATAATTGTGCTCAAAAGATGTGGGTTTTGATCAAAACTCAGAGAAAATGTGGGATTTTGGAAACATTAATGCAAAACATGAATCCAGAGGTGGCAAAATACATGAAAATGACTTCAAATTTGAAAAAAATGGGCACCCGAGCCACGATCCAGAGCCAAAAGAGTTGACCCATGGAATATATATATATATATATATATATATATATATATATATATATATATATATATATATATATATATATATATATATATATATATATATATATATATATATATATATATATATATATATATATATTTCTTTAATCCAAATGCACAATCTTAAGGGAAAAAAATTAGAAAAATAAAAAATTAAATAGAAGAAAAGTACAATAAATAGAATATAAATATAAATATATATATATATATATATATATATATATATATATATATATATATATATATATATATATATATATATATATATATATATATATATATAATATAATAAACTTAAGAAAAAAAATAATAAAATAATAAAAATAAAAAAAACGTCACGTCGGCGGGCAGGGTGTGTTTAATAAAAAGCATAATATAACTAAAAAACAAAAACAAAAAAACGGCGTGATGCACACGCGGGGGGAAAGTAAAAGAAAAAAAAAACAAAAACAAAAAAAAAGAAGAGGGGCGGGGGAAGGGGGCTCGCGGGGACGGCGGGGCGAGGGGGGAGGGGGTGCTGGTGGGCGGGTTGGGGGGGCTGCGGGGGCGGGTCGGGGGGTTGCGGGTGGGGGGGCTGCGGGTGGGCGGGCGAGGGACTGCGGGTGGGGGGGCTGCGGGTGGGCGGGTGGGGGGGGGCTGCGGGTGGGCGGGAGGAGGGGGGAGGGCTGCGGGTGGTCGGGCGGGTGCGGGGGGAAAAATTTTCTTTTTTTTTATAATTTGTTTTCCTTTTTTTTATTTGTTTTTCCCTTTTTTTCTTTTTTTAAAATAAATACGCATGGGGGGGGCCTTTTTTTATTTTTTTTATTACCGAAAATTACAGTAAATTATAGAAAAATCCAAAAACAATCTCAAAAAAAACCCCAAAAAAAAAAAAAAAATCTGAAAAATTCTCCACAGGTTTTAGCCTAGATTTTTCACTCAAAACCATAAAGAGATTCCCTTATTCCTCCACATTTGGCAAGAAAAAGACACATGAAAATGATAAAAAATACTAGAAAAATTTAAAAATTGCTTGAAAAATTCCTAGAAAAATTCCAAACACTGTACTTATGCCAAGGGCTATGAAAGGGTTGCTAATTATGCTAAAACACAAAGAAAGAGCATGAAAATGAATAAAAACTACTAAAAACTGAAACAAAAATAACATGAAAAGGCTATGTGCAACCTGGACAAATATTGTAGGTTCCAGGTGATCCATAATTCTTTAGTTGGCTTGATGATAGGCCTTAAGCCTTGATCTTGATATGTTGACTCATAGAAATTCCTCCATAATCTCCAATTGAATTGCACTTCATTTATTTTGTGTTCGTTTTGGGCGTACTCATGATTTGATAAGGCCACCTTAAATCCTTTAGTAAAATATTATCTCGTCCATACTGCATCTTTTGTATCTTTGTTTCAGCTGCATGATGATGTAATCTGCAAAATTCAATTTTTACTGTTCCAGCTTCTTCACCAAAATGAACCTTTTGTTTCCAATGACTTGTAGGTACTCCTTCCACATTCTTGTAAAGGCCTACACTTACTATCATAAAATTTGATATAACAGATGATATCCATAACAGTATCCATAAAAAAGTGGCCATTCACATATGATTTGAAGGAAATTCATCATTGTTGCACTTAAGGGATCTTCTTTTCTTCTCTTTGTTATGGCCTTTGACTGAGATTGTTTCACTTGAAAAAATAACTTGAGTGATTTCCTCTTTTTCTTCATCTGCTTCTTCTCTACTTGAGTTTGGAAAAATTCCATAGCAGGAAGATGGGTCTTCTGCATGGAGCCAAGCCAACATGTTTGCATCTTCATTTAAATCTGCTCCTTCAAATAAATCTGCTTCTGGGTTGTCCACCAATTCTTCTTCCATACAAATACCAATTGTCTGCATCATGTTGGTATGTCTTTGATTCTCTGGTCCTTCTTCTAAAATTATCTGCTGCAACTCTTTTCCCTCTTGCATTATCCACATTGTATCCTTTCCCCAGCCATGTAGCACATTGGCATGCCTTAACCAAGGTCTCCCAATTAACAGGGTGAAACTTCCTTCTACCTGTGGCAGCCTTAAAACAACAAAGTCCAAGTTAAAGATGGTACCTTGTATTTTGACTGGGACTCCAGGGACCACTCCCATAGGCCTGACTATGCTTTGGTCTGCCATTGTTATAGTGAAGTTGGCAGGTCTTGAAGGGTATAGTCAAATCTTTTTCATGGTATATTCAGGCATCAAGTTAATGCCAGAACCACCATCCACAATAACTCCTTGAAACTCATGACCTTTGATAGAGACTGTTAGCCGAGGGCTCTTGTACTCTGTGAGGGGTGCTTCCCCTATACTTTTATCTTTATGCATAAGAGTGGTCTTTGCCACTAAACTTGTTGTGGACATTTCATCAATTATCTGCAAGAGTTCTGACCTGAATTTCCCATCCATCTTTATTAAATCAAACATACTAACCTCCTTTTTCATGGACTTGAGTAGCCTGGAAGCTTCTGATTCCTTAAGAGCTTGGGCTCCATTTGACTTATCAAACTCCTCATGAGCCCTGTTGAATGCATGTCCAATGGCATCACTGGTACCTATGAAATTTTCTTTTTGCCTTGTATCTACAGATGTGGTGGCTTTATCTTCAGATGCAACTTTGTCTTTCTTCAATCCACTGATCATTGATTCTTCACCTATTTCCACTTGAGCCTTCCCTTTGCTTCTTGTCTGCACTGTAAAAGACTCAATTTCCTCTAACTGCACCACCCTCGTAGATGGTGATGGCACGTTTTCCTGATCTACCATTTCTTCTTTCTACACAGAAATCATTTGGATATGGGGCCCAAATGAAGAGGCTTGATTCTTAGTACAACAATTTGTATAGTGGTCTCTGGCCTCTGGGCAGTTTCTGCAAGGTAGGGGTCCTCCTTGTGTCCAATATGTTGTTGTAGGCATTCCTCTTGAATGGCATTCTTGGGCCTCATGACCATCTTTCCTGCATAATTGGCAAGTCACACTTAATAGAGGACATTCACTTACTATGTGACCTTGCTTACTGCACATGGTACACCAAAGTCCACTCTTGATGCCACCTCCTCTGAGTTCTTGCGACTCTTGTCACAGCTGAGCCAATTCCTCTGCTTGGGCCTCCTCCTCCTTTCGGAGCTTTAGTGATTCAATCTCCCTTCTCAACTGAGTAACAACATTCTCCTCCTCTTTGTAGGGCTTATTCCTTATTAAGCCCTCCAGCGCCTTCCTTAGCTGGATTACTGGATCCTCCATTTATGTAGCATATGTTAGTTAAGAAGAAGTTGCTCCATACTGGTGCCTTATCTGCTCTAGCCGTGTAGCTGTGTTAATGAATTCCTCTATGGAGGCTATAGGCAACACTAATTCCTTGATCTTGCATTGGTTGGCCACTGGAAGTGGCTTAGCTAACCATCTCTTAACAAAAAAAATCAGGTGGTGAATCTAGCAATTCAGCCATTAGTGCCTTGGCCCTAGTCATGAATTCTGGGAAGTTTTCACCTAGACTCAACCTCAAATATTCTAGTTCCTCTATGATAATCTCTGCAGTATTTTCATGCTGGAATTGATTTTTGAAAGCATCTTTCATTAAGTCCCAAGTTGTAAAATGGTTCTCAGTAAATTGGCTGAATCATTTATCAGCTAATCCTTCTAATGTGGCAGGGAAGAGTATCAAAAAGGCATCTTCCCTGCCCTTTAAGCCTCTACTATTGCATAGTGCCAAAAATCTTCTAATGTGCTCATCTCGATCCTCCTGAGCTAGGCCTTTGAAAGAAGGAAACTTTATATTTAATCTAGAGAGTAAGGTTTCCAAGTCTACCTGTCCCGCCATGCTCTTTACTGATGAAGTTGAAGATAGTGGACTAGAGGATCCTCTAACAGCCTTCCTTCTTGTTTGCTTGCAGCTGACCCTCAATTTTTGGGACCGGGTTGCGGTCATGAGTTGCTCATAGTCCACTTAATATGAGACACTTGATAAGAATATTTACCTTTTGGTTAATGAAGTAGCACTGTAGTAGTACTGTCAACACGTGATCTCTTCTATACTTTGCACTTGGTTTCTCCTAAGCTCAAATCTCCTTGGAGGTCCCACCGTGCGTGCCACATTTTGTTGGGGGATTCTTGGACAAGAAGGGATTTGAGTGTTTGTAGGAGAAATAGGTAAGACAAAAGAGAAAATACATACTGGAAGCCTCTATCGATTGATTACAATAAGACAAATACAATATTGAAGCACAATACAAGCCAATGCTTCTGTGCAAAATCCCATAGAGGGCTCAATTATAAGATACTAAATACCCAAGGGACTTGTTGTTGTCGGCTTCCTCTGCACCAAACTTCCACCTTCTCCAAGCCTGCACTTGTGCACACCTTGCACCAAGATTCCACTAAGGGGGATGGATGGGTACCTTCTATCGCCACGCGCATACTTCAATAAGACCTTGGGATCTTTGGAAGACTAGCTTAGCACTCCTCTGCACACTTCCTTGGTCACTCTTCATGCACACCTTGCACTTCACTTCTCTACGTCGCACATTGTGTGTCTCCTGCACTTCTCTCTCTTGCTTCATTTAGGCTATGCTCACTCTTGCTTACACCAGAATGGTCCAAGAATAGTCCTTGCCCTTGAGTTGAGTGTCGATTCACGTACGCTCCTAACTGCAAGTGTATCTTGGTACTCACTTTGATGTCCCAAGATTGTCTTTACAAGTGGTAGCCAACAAATCCCTGTTTTGTCCTGTAGTGACTTTAGACTAAAACCAAAAATTTTAATTGGGGGCCATACTTTTAATTTTGTGTACACTGCCGCTTCACATACCTTCACATTTTCTTTTTAACTCTTCAAATGTGCACATAAGGGACGGTTCACCTGAACCTTCCAAAACACTTTAAAAACACTTTGAACCTTAGGGAAATTAGAGAAATACCTCTACAACCTGCAACCCACTTTATCCAATTTACCCTTTGTGGACAATTCATTGTGCACTACCTGTGCACTTTGACACTTGCACTTTAGCACTTTGACTTTGCCCCATTTGACTTTGACCTTGAACTTGTTGCCTTTGACTCGTTTGACTTTGACTGTGGTTGACTTTGGCCAATATGACTTTTATGGGCTCAACATGTCTAGATGTTGATATACCGGAGGTACTTAAATTGCATGATGAAAGAGATTTTTCTTCAATCTTCTAGAGTTGACATACCATCACTATCATACTTAAGTTTCGACTAGGCTAGCTCAAAGCAAGATAAAAATAGCACAATTAGATGTGTTGTAATGTTAGGTGAAGGAATGGTCTTATGGATTCCCATTAGAAATATAAATTGATTATGTCACCTTCATTGTGCACCTGATTACGAGCTTGTGGAAATCTTATTATGCTCTTGGTAAGCTAATTATGTTCCATATGCAAGTTATCTGACACATGTTATTATTTTTTAGGTCCAAACTCTCTTTTTTTTTGGCGACTCTTTTCATCATTCATTTTCATTTGTGCTTAAGAGCCGGAGATGCACAAGAATATAAGAAGCGATTTTGATAAAAATAAGTATGCAAAATGCGTCTTAAGAAACGGTATGGACTCTTTTCATGAATTTGGCATTGTTAATAGACGAATTCATCAATGATATGATCAACAAAGTGTAGAAGTTCATAAGATAGACATTGACGTCCAAGCCTGCTGAGAAATAACGATGTCCGCGCACAAGACAAAATAAAGAAGGCTAGCAACTCTTAACCGTGGCTACAATAGATCATAAACTATCCCTAACAGAGAGCATATATGGTGGGATAATCATTCAAGATGATGAAGATCAACTTTCAAATTGTATTCTCCAGCGGCCATCTGATTCGCATCTCATGCGCAACACCGTTTGCAAGCCGTCTCTAGCAGGGGCTGTTGATGGGTGGTGCACCGCAGAGACGAGGATTACCGGGACGAAAGCTGCATGGATGATTCATACGTCTGTCACGGAACTCACATAATCGTGAAGATGAAGCAAAATGTAAATATTCACCCATACCTCCGAATGCTGTACTTGCTAAAGCTGGGAGACACAAAACCCTCGAGATGATTATAGGAGACATTACTGCATCAGGGGATGGACGTCAATGTTTCCATGGCACAGAATGGGAGAAACGAAATTGATTGCGCTTGCACAGGTACAGTCCTAGATGAGATGTATACTTACAACACATAGAGAGGGACGAATCCCAAATTCCAGCTTATAGGTCCTGTAAGAGAGTTCACCTCTAACCGCCTGCGTTGGCAGAAATACAAAGGCGAGCAAGGCAACACAGTCAGCAGTTGAAATTCTAGACATAACACGCGCGCATGAGCATCATGGCTACGATTAGGCGACAGACACAATAATTTAGCGATGAGTAGGGATACGAGTGTGGTCCTGCTTACAGAAACTTGAGTTTCCCTCTAATGAAGTTGTCGAAGCCCAAGGGGATGGGTCCTGAGAGAAAGTTATGGGAGAAATCCAAGCTTACGAGATTCAGGAGGTTCCCTAACACTGGCGGTATATGCCCCACCAGAAAGTTGCCCTTCAGCTCTCTGTAAATGAAACAATCAGAGAGAACAAAAAAATGGTGATGAACATGCTCTTCGATAATCAAAGTTTCGTCTAAGAAAATAAACTGAGTCCATACAGAAACTGAAGCTCGTCCAGCTCGGCCAACTCTGGCGCAATCGTCCCAACTAGCCCCTCATTCGATAGATCCCTATAACATTGTGCATCCTATATCAAACACATATAAGTTTGCAGTAAGCCAGAAACTAGCGAGTTTGCAATACGAACAACCGAATGACGCGTCCCGCTGCATCGCAAGTGACATGGAACCACCCCAAAGGTGTCGCCAGCGATGGATCCCAACTTCCTAGTATGTTGTGGATATCCCTGCTAATCCCTCGCTTGAACGCCATTAGTGCACTCACTGCAGTCCAATTCATGTGAAGTTATCATTTGTGGCGATTAAGAGATAACAAGTCATAAGCAGAGGCTCTCTCTCTCTCTCTCTCTCTCTCTCTCTCTCTCTCTCTCTCTCTCTCTCTCTCTCTGTGGTGTTGACGAGCTTCAATCAAAATATGGCTACTATCTGACGCTCGTACAATCATACATGATACGACACTAAGCAGCAACATTATCGTAGTCGAGAACAACGCAAGACGAACCATAGCAACATTATCATTGTCGAGAATAACGCAAGACGAACCATAGCCTCTCTCTCTCTCTCTCTCTCTCTCTCTCTCTCTCTCTCTCTCTCTCTCTCTGACGGGCTTCAATCCGACGCTCGTACCATCACACCGGATAAGACACTCAGCAGCAACATTATCATAGTCGAGAGTAACACATGATGATCCATAGCCTCTCTCTCTCTCTCTCTCTCTCTCTCTCTCTCTCTCTCTCTCGTTGACGAGCTTCAATCCAAATATGCCTACCATCGGACGCTTGTATCATCACACCGGATAAGCAACGCAGCAGCAACATTATCATAGTCGAGAATAACGCAAGACGACCCATGGCCTCTCTCTCTCTCTCTGTGCACTAGCACCACCACCACAAGTTGTATAGCAAATCTTTCCAAAGGTCATGCTAAATTTATACCATTCACGCTGAGCCGCCGACCTTCCCCTCCCCCACGAGTCACGACGCCATGAGGCAACAGCGGGAAGGCCTGTCGCAATGGTCAATTACGCTCACATATCGAGCTTCCATCGACACAAACTTTTACTTCAAAGATGGTGCCTAGTATTCAGTTCAAGCACAAGCGCACACGCATTAAGTGGAACACTTTTTTTTATAGCACATAAGAATAAGAAAGTTGAATTACTGATGGAAGACATACATCGGAGCCAAGAAAAGGCTACAAATTACAGTTTCAATTTCAAAGTTGAATCCCGGGGGAGTAGGCCTCTGCCGAACCTTCATTTTCTTTTTAAAAAAAGAAAGGGCTACAAATGGTTGGAATGACATGTTAACTACATTTTAGCAAATGCTACAATGAATAGAACCAAGACAACCACAAATACTAAGGCAGATAAGATGACACACACTACAATAGCCCTCAACGTTCACTTACCACCTTCTCTCCGATGTAATGCTACTGTACTTCAATGTGTTTGGTTCTTGATATGGTACGTTGGACTAGATGCAAGTTGTAATGAATTTACATTATCTCTAAAGAGTAATGGACGTGATGTAGATATCTTCATATCTTCATATCTTCATAAATCTTCAAATACCATATAATTTCATAGGCTACATTTCTAAGACTCCTATATTAAGCTTACGTGCTTGAAAGTGCTATTGTATGCCATTTTTTAGAGATCCATGAAACCAAGTTATTACCTTCAAATATCAAATATCCCCATGTACTCCTTCTATCGTCCTAATTTCCAACCCAATCTACATCATTGTATGCTTTCAAATCCATAAATTCAGGACATGTATAGCCCAAACATTCATCTAAAGTACCTTTCAAATATCTCAAGACTCTGTTTTGTTTCTTGCATATGTACACTAGTGGGTTTATTTTGAAACTAAGAGAACATACTTACAATAAATGTAATTTCCTACCTTGTTAAAGTTGCATATAAAAGAGAACCAATCAAAGGCCTTACATAAGTGGATCTTGTAAAGGTTCACCATCTTCAACACTATACTTCACATTGGGTTCCATTGAATTACTGATACTCTTGCAATGATCCATGGTATATATCTTCAACAAATCTGAAACATACTTTCTTTGTAGAAGATACACACCATTTTCTTTTACCATAATTTCCACTCCAATAATGTATATCGATTCTCCTAAATCTAGACTTTTAAATTTAGACCCAAGTTCTGCTTTGATCCTTGCTATTTCACCTTCATCATTTCTTGTTACTATCAAATTATCCACATAAATTGAGACATAAACAATCAATCATCCTTCAACTTTAACATAGAAACAAGTAGTTGCATTAGAGCACCTATATCACCGCTTTTCAAGAAACTTGCCAAACTAGAATTCTCAACCCTTCGAGCTTATTTAACACCATATATTGCTTTCGAGATTTTACGTACATGTGCATGGTTCTTGGAATCTTCATAACTATCCACTTGCTATGGTACATATTGTCTTTAAAATCACCATTAGAAATGAATTTTGGATATGTAATTGATAAAGATTCCATACCTTGCTCATGGTGACAATAGATGAATGTCCTTATTGTTGATATATTCACAATGGGAGAAAATATCTCCTCATAATTGATCCCATAACTTTGTGCATAACATTTACAAACAAGCCTTGCTTTATATCTACTTGGAAAACCATCATTCTTTCTCTTGATCTTATGCACCCATTTGTTACCGATTATCTTCATGTTTAATTTCCTTGGAGCTAAAGTCCATGTATTATTTCTCATACAAGGCTACCATTTCTTCATCCATTGCCTTAACCCATTTCCTTACCTTTGATGTTGTTGAAATACAAGCATTAATTTTCTTCTAATTTGGATCATCAGATGGATACCACATGGAGCCTCATAAAGCAAACATTCAAGCAAGAAAAATCACCAATGAAATTTGAATTTGAATCCTCCCATCAAGAGCGAAAATGTTTCTTATAAAAGGCTACCATTTCTTCATCCATTGCCTTAACCCATTTCTTTACCTTTGATGCTTGTTTATAAGATGTTGTCTCCTACTCTTCAAAACGTTTTGCCATATAATCATGATCAAAAAATCCTTTTGGCTACCTTCTTTCTTTTACTCGATACCTTGATTGAATTTTAGTCCCACCTTGCTTTTCTTGCCTTTGAGTGGGTTCTTCTTGATGTAGATACTTTACTTTCGTCTTCTTATGATTCAATTTCCTTTGAAAGAAAATCCAAAAGTTTCTTCAACTTTTCATTTGGGGGAGTTAGTTCTTCATGTGCGGTTTGACAAGAACTTGGATCTTCTTCATGAATTCTTGTATTTTCTTCTTCATCTACCTATATGTAATGCTTATACCAAGATTTAGCTTCATAAAAAATTACATCTCTCAAAACAATTACCTCTCTGATCTCTTGGTTGACACATCTATATCTTGGTTGCCCATCTACCATATTAATGATTTTTTTTGGTGACCTTAGATACAACTTTGAATTGAAGTGTTGTGGAACTTGAACAAAGTATATTCTTCCAAAAAATTTTAAATTAGAAACATCTAGTTTTGATCCATAAAACACTTCATAAGGTGCTTTTTGTACAAGACTTTGAATAGGTGGAATCATATTCATCACATAAACTCTGATCTTGCATGTGTTAGCCCAAAATAAAAGTGGCAAGTCCTTTCCATTGAACATGCACCTACCCATCTCCAAGATACAATAGTTTCTTCTTTTAGACGAACACATTTTGTTGAGATGTGTATCTGTATTTAGTCTCCTTCTTAATTTTGTCTTCCTCCAAACCTGCAAGAAAGTGATGAGAAAACTAGTCACCTCCTCCATCTGATCTCAACCTTCTTATGCTTCTCCCTTTTTTCTTTTCAACAAATGTCTTAAATGTCTTGAACATATCAAATATTTTTTATTTGTATTTCATAAAGTCAATGAACATAAACTTTGAGAAGTCATCAATAAAGGTTATGTACATAGTACTTGATACTTTCCATTGACTCTTCTTGAGATGGAGCCCATACATTAGTAGAAATCAAGTTGAAAAGAGCTCCACTTTGCAATTGAAATGCTTTTGAAAAAGCACCTTGTACATGTTTAGCAAAATGACATGCTTCACAAACATAATCCAAATCTCACTTAGTTAGTTGTGGTAGAGCTTAAACCAAGGAGCTGTTTGTAATATCCTTCAATCTTCCAACACTTATATGTCTGAATCTCTTATGCCATAAATCCAAGTGACTAACCTAAGTGCCATTGATCAATATATAACCTACATAATCTCAACTTTTCACATCATAAGTATAAAATCTATTTACCTTTTGTCCTCTTAGAACAAAAGTCTCATTGTTCTTCTAATAAGCCTTCTAGTAATTATTATCAAAATTCACTTTCACTCCATTGTCCTTAATCTCTCGAACTTGAATAAGATTTCTCGTAATAATAGAAAAAATAAAATATCTCTAAGTGTTACATGAGCATTAAGTGGACAATCACTAATATATACTACATCTTGTGTAAGTTCACGAAAAAATTCATATTATGACTTAGGTGGTTTGAGCAACCACTATCTTCATACCAAGTTCTTGTTTACCTTTTATGTTGTGTTTTTCTTGTATGCATAGCCATAAGAATATTTTGCTTTTGTGTCTAAGCCTCTGCTTGCACTATGTTCTTGTTTTTATGCATGTGGCCTTGGCCTCTTTCTTTTTTGTGTCCTCCAAAATCACCTCTTGTATTTGGGTTGGAGACGCAATCCTTGGCAGAATATCCAAATTTACCAAAAACATTAAACATAAACTTACCTCGCTCGTTTGATTGATTTTCTTGAGCTTCTCTTCCTCTTGCATTGATGTTGTACCTTCCAATTCTCCCACACTCAAATTTCCTCTATGTCATGCTCTATTTTTGATGAAGTATGAAGAGTTTTTTTTGAATAATGAATTGATAATAATAATAACTTCCACCTTCTTTTTGGAAGTGGTGTGGGCCTCAATAACAATAATCACATATTTATAGGATCTTCGAACACATGAACCTTAGCATACACACCTTAATACTAAAAAAATAGATGAGTGAAAGATAGAGAGAGAGTAGAAAAGCTTTTCCAGATGGTATGATAAGCTACAATGCTCACCTACACTATTTTTATATAAATTCCATCTTACAATGTGTGAATATGATACAAACCAACAATATCTGAATCTAGGCAGAAATCGAAACTAGATATAGGAAATTGTGTGTAAAGTTCCTAAGCGGATATGAAGAGTATGTGTGTGTCAAAATATGGAGAATATGAATAATTTAGAACTTTTTTATAGCAAACTCTAATTTTGATTATCCTAAATAAAAAACTAGTGAATGAACAAGTAGGATAAAAATAGAGTTGTTACTCATAGTAACTCAGCAAGTGATGCTGATGGTTGGATGATAGTAGCTCCCCCAAATAAACCCAAAAGTAGATCATAGATCCTTGTAAATCCTCCTTGATCTCTCTAAAGCTTGTCTATGGCTTGAGTTCCTTGTGTTATTGAGTGATCCACAAACTATGAGCCAATGCTCTCTTTATATAGTAATAGATCCCCTTATACCAAAAGCAATCTTAAAAAGCACTATCACCCTTAAAAAAATCAATTCAACTCTCCTCGATAATCGACAAAGCATGAAAAAAGAGCTTTACAAAAACATTTTCATGCAAAATCTATTTTAGAATCTACTACTGGTGCTGCTAATAGGGTTTCGACCAACATCTCCAATTTACAAGTTGTTTATCATAACCATAATGCTCAAAATCTTTCTTCAAAATTCTTATACAAAATATACACTTTGACGTGTTGTAGCTTGAGTTTGGACATATTGACATTGTTTCTAGCAATCCCCCTTCAATGTCATAATGTCTCTTTCTAGTCACTTGTGCTTATTCATGAGTCCCTTTTACCTCCCCCAAAAAATATGAAAAACATTAAAGTAATAAATATGAAGACTATACCATAGCATAATTGGAAGTTCCCTTCAAATATATAAAAATTTGCTTAACTACTTTGAATACAAATTCTTGTGCTCGGAATCTTGCCTCAAATTTCTCCAAGTATTATTTCTCATACAAAGGCTACCATTTCTTCATCCATTTCCTTAACCCATTTCCTTAACCCATTTCCTTACCTTTGATGTCGTTGAAATGCAAGCATTAACTTTCTTCTAATTTGGATCATCAGATGGATGCCACATGGAGCCTCATAAAGCAAACATTCAAGCAAGACAAATCCCCAATTAAATTTGAATTTGAATCCTCCCGTCAAGAGCCAAAATGTTTCTTATACAAGGCTACCATTTCATCATCCATTGCCTTAACCCATTTCTTTACTTTTGATGCTTGTTTATAAGATGTTGTCTCCTACTCTTCAAAACGTTTTGCCATATAACCATGATCAAAAAATCCTTTTGGCTACCTTCTTTCTTTTACTGGATACCTTGATTGACTTTTAGTTCCACCATGCTTTTCTTACCTTTGAGTGGGTTCTTCTTGATGTAGATACTTTACTTTCTTCTTCTTACGACTCAATTTCCTTTGAAAGAAAATCCAAAATTTTCTTCAACGTTTGATTCGGGGGAGTTAGTTCTTCATGTGCGGTTTGACAAGAACATGGATCTTCTTCATGAATTCTTGTATTTTCTTCTTCATCTACCTATATGTAATGCTTATACCAAGATTTAGCTTCATAAAAAAATACATCTATCAAAACAATTACCTCTCTGATCTCTTGGTTGACACATCTATATCTTGGTTGCCCATCTACCATATTAATGATTTTTTTTGGTGACCTTAGATCCAACTTTGAATTGAAGTGTTGTCGAACATGAACAAAGCATATGCTTCTAAAACATTTTAAATTAGAAACATCTAGTTTTGATCCATAAAACACTTCATAAGGTGCTTTTTGTACATGACTTTGAATAGGTAAAATCATGTTCATCACATAAACTCTGATATTGCATGTGTTAGCCCAAAATATAAGTGCCAAGTCCTTTTCATTTAACATGCACCTACCCATCTCCAAGATACAATAGTTTCTTCTTTTTGACGAACACATTTTGTTGAGATGTGTATCTGTTTTTAGTATCCTTCTTAATTTCTTCTTCCTCCAAACATGCAAGAAAGTGATGAGAAAACTAGTCACCTCCTCCATCTGATCTCAACCCTCTTATGCTTCTCCCTTTTTTTCT
Source organism: Ceratopteris richardii (assembly GCA_020310875.1). Lineage (NCBI taxonomy): Eukaryota > Viridiplantae > Streptophyta > Polypodiopsida > Polypodiales > Pteridaceae > Ceratopteris > Ceratopteris richardii. Next base: position 4,100,401 of record CM035440.1, read on the forward strand.
GTTGTAGAAACAATCACTAATTGGACATATATTTGAAGGTCAAAGCCTTAGAAGAAAACCACATGCCTATGTGAAGGGACAAATTCACATGTGTATTATATTTATAAAGTTAGTTCTCTTTAGTTCTAGAAGTTTTTTAAAATTCACGAGAATAAGAAAATCTATATAAGTTAGTTTGTATCAACTGACGCGATGAGGGGAAGACAATGAGAGAGTGAGTTAGAACTCATTTTGTATGACTGAGAATAGTCGGACTTCTCTCCGTGAGAAAGCACCTGTGCATTTCTAAGTTTTCATAGTTATGGAAAGAGTTTATTAATTTCTGTGTATAAGTCTTCTTCTTCCATCTCCAGTGTTTATCTTGTGTGAAATGATTTCAGGAGTTGAAGTTTTTCAAGCAAGTCGATGCCTGGCATCGAGTTTGTATTGATAAGTCCGTGTTTTATTCTCTGAGTATTATGTACTGCTAGAACTTCTTAAAATCCTGAGGTTTGTGGAGCAACTTGATGCCTTGCATCGAGTTTGAGCATAAAGTCAATGCCTGGCATCGACTTCCTACATAAAAGTGGTCTTGTTCATGTGTGTGTAAAAGAGGCAAATTCTGGTGCTGAAAAAGTGGCTGAAAAAGCTCAAAGTCGATGCCTGGCATCGACTTTTGGTTGCAAGTCGATGCTAGGCATCGAATTTTCATTTTTAGACACTCAGGATTACTAAACCAGGCAAAATTTCCACTTTTGGAAGTCACACAGGGTCATCTTGTGAAGGCCATAACTTGAGTTTTAGAGATCCCTTTCAAGCATATGATGGCTTGTTGGAAAGCTCTACTCCTCTAGTTTCATCCACGAAAAGATCATTGAGAAATAATATTTGAACTAAGAGAAAGTAGCAAAATATGGAAGGTATGGTATTTTAGTGACTAGAAAGTTATGTAGAAGTAAAGGTCTTGGTTTTAGCTATCATTTCTCAAAGTTTGGAGTGGCAATGAGTTAGTGGTGACCATAGAGGTGTTCTAGTGTCACATTAATTCATTTCTTGTGGTGTTTTACACATCAACAAGTGGTATCAGAGCATAAAGATTCTCGAGAGCACAAGACGTCAAAGGTACGAGAAACTTTTGAAAAGTTTTCATTAAAGTTTGAAAGCTGAAGCATTGGAAGACTCAAAGCATTGGAAGGTTACTTCAAAAGTATCTTCATACACAAAGAACTCCAAAAGGTATTATTCTTTATCCTTTAAGCTCAAAGGTTGTAGCAGAAGGGAAGGAGTATGGCAAAACATATCTCCATTGAAAAATTGGACAGAGTTAATTACCCTGCATGGGTAATGAGAATGGAAGCCTTACTTATGAGTAAGGATCTCATGGTATATATAACAGGTGAAGAAGAGAAGCCAGTATTTGAAGATGAAAGCCGACCAAAGAAAGAGGGACTTGATGCTTTAAAGCATTGGCAGAAGAAGGATGCAAGTGCAAAAGCCTACATCTACAATACAATCTCTGATCATTTGCTACCACATATCAGAGGATTCGAATCATCTGAAGATACATGGAATGCATTGGAGTATCATTTCCAAAGCACTACTAAAGCGAGGAAAGCAAGTCTATGGTCAGATTTTACAACATTAAAAAAGAAGCCAAGTCAAAGTATTAGTGATTATGTCACTAAGATGAAGGATCTAGCAGATAGTCTTGGATCCATAGATGAAGATGTGGAAGATCACAGATTGATTGCTCAACTACTTGCAGGTTTGCGAGGGGATGAAAGGTGGAAACCTTTTGTCTTATCAACAGAACTTTCATTAAATCATTATGTTCTAGATTTGAACCAATTACTTGGTTTGATGTTCACATATGAGCAAGACTTGAAGCGAGATGGAGATAAAGGACAAAGTTCTGCAATGTACATGAAGAACAAGAAGAAAGGAGATAAAGGTAAAGCAAAGGATGAAGAGGAGTCGAGTTCTCAAGTTTATTATGCAAGAGGTAAAGGCACAGGCAGAGGAAGAGCAAGAGGTTTTCGAAGAGGCAGAGGTAATGAGAATAACAACAAGAAGGCTTGCTGGATCTGTGGATTGAGTAATCATTTGGCTCATGACTGTTGGCACAACCAACAAGGATCAAACCAGAATCAAAACAACAATAACAGAGGCCGAGGTGGAAGATATCAAAGTAATTTTCAAAGAGGTAGACAAAGCCAAAGAGGAGGCTATGGTAGAGGTGGAGGAAGAACTTGGGGACAGAATCAATCCGACAACACCACCTACTACAACTATGCAAATGACACACAGAATGAAAGTCATACATCATTGATGATGAATTCAATCAGAACACAGATAAAGAAGATCTAAAGGTATTTTACATTGACTCTGGATGTTCTAATCATTTGTCAGGAAACATAGAATTGATGTCAGAATTGGAAAAAGGCATTTCTAGTCATAGTGTTCAAACAGGTGATAATACAAGACATAGTGTATTCAAATGACACACAGATAAAGAAGATCTAAAGGTATTTTACATTGACTCTGGATGTTCTAATCATTTGTCAGGAAACATAGAATTGCAAATGATTTCTAGTCTATTCAAATGACACACAGATAAAGAAGATCTAAAGGTATTTTACATTGACTCTGGATGTTCTAATCATTTGTCAGGAAACATAGAATTGATGTCAGAATTGGAAAAAGGCATTTCTAGTCATAGTGTTCAAACAGGTGATAATACAAGACATAGTGTACATTCAATTGGAAAGATGAAATGTAAGAGTGGAGCAGATTTGCTAACCAATGTTTTGTATGTTCCTACAATACCTAAAAACTTGATTAGTGTGGGACAAATAGTTGAAAAAGGTTTTCAAGTGAGGTTTACAAATGAAGGAGTATTTGTTGAAGATCTAGAGAATGGATATAATCAGATTGTTTGTGGTAAGAAAGAAGGTAGACTCTTTACTTTAAGAGTTCAGGGCAACATTGGTCAAGCTTTGCTCACACATGGTGAAGGAGTGATTATAGAACTTGATCTCTGGCATAAGAGATTAGGTCACTTCAATGAAAGAGGAATTAAAGCTATGGTTACTAATCAGCCTGTACTAGGATTACCAAATGTGCAGAGTCAACATATGGTTTATAAATGTGAAGCATGTGAAATGGGAAAAGCACAGAGGTTACCATTTCAGAAGAAAGGATTCAAACATGATGGATTACTAGAGCTCATTCATAGAGATGTATGGGGACCAACAAAAGAAGGATCTATCAGTGGCTCAAGGTATTATGTTCTTTTCATTGATGATGCTACAAGATGGATAACATTATATGTTTTGAAGGAAAGATCAGAAGTGTTTGGAGCTTTCAAGCATTTTCATGCATATGCAGAGAGAGTCACAAGTCAAAAGCTTAAGAGACTGAGGTCTGATGGAGGGGGAGAATACTTCTCTCAAGAGTTCAATGATTATCTTTGGAATGCAGGTATTAAGACAGAAATAACTTGCAGGTATACACCACAACAAAATGGTGTAGCAGACAGAAGGAACAGGACTTTGGTTGAGTTTGCTAGAGCTATGCTTAAGGAGAAGAATTGTCCAAATTATCTTTAGGTTGAGGCCGTAAATACAGCTACATATCTTGTGAATAGATTACCATGTGCAGCTCTAAATGGAATGACTCCATATGAAGCTTGGTGGAGTAAGAAACCAAGCTTAGGTTATGTGCCATCACAGCTTAGGCATAAACTTGAACCAAAGGCAGAAAAATATGTGTTCATTGGATATGATGAAAAGCAGATGGGTTACAGATTGTGGAATCCTCTAACCAAACAATTTATTGTTTCTAGAGATGTTACATTTGATGAACAGAAAAGTTGGTATGCAGATCAAAGTCATACAACTGAAGAATGTGAAGAAGAGGTAAGAAGATGTGAGAAAGGAAAATCAATTGTGCAGGTGAATAGAGATGAAGACTATATGCAAGCAAGTACATCCAGAAGTGGATTAACAAGAAGAAATGAAGAAGCTCCTATATTTGATGAAGAAGTGTATCCAGACACTTATGAAGAATGTGAACCAAGAAGGTCAAGCAGGACAAGAAGACAACCAGAAAGGTATTCTTATGATACTTCTTACATAACTCAGAAGAACTATGCATATATGGTCAAAGATGATGAAGAACCTCAGAACTATGATGAAGCTAAAGGTAAGAAGCAATGTGAAGAAGCCATGAAGGAAGAATTCAATGCATTAGAGGAGAACAAGACATGGGAACTTGTTCCTAAACCAAATGGTAAGAAAGTAATTGGAAATAAATGGGTTTATAAAGTGAAGAAGCTTGCAGATGGAACTATATCCAGATACAAAGCTAGACTGGTGGTGAAAGGCTATGCCCAAACCTATGGCATACATTATGATGAGACATTCAGTCCTATAGCTAAGATGTCTACTATAAGGACAATCATTGCTATTGCAGCTTCAAAAGGATGGACCCTAAGTCAATTGGATATAAAGAATGCATTCTTGAATGGATACATATCAGATGAGGTATACATGGAACAACCTCAAGGGTTTATAGATTCCAGGTATTCAAATTTTTTTTGCAGGTTGAGAAGAGCATTGTATGGATTGAAGCAAGCTCCAAGAGCATGGAACTACAGACTGGTGAAGTATCTCAATGATCTTGGATATCAAAGCTCAAAAGCAGATCCAAGTCTACTCATCAAAAGAACAGAGGAAGGTACAATCTACATTTGTATTTATGTAGATGACATTATAATCACAAGTACTTCAGATGAAGGAATCAAGGAGGTAAAGAGATTACTTGAAAAAGAATTCAAGATCATTGATTTAGGAAAGTTGTCATACTTTCTTGGAATGGAAGTCACTTATACAGATCATGGCATATATGTATCACAAGAAAGGTATCTTCTGAATCTATTGAAGAAGTTTGATATGGAAAATTGCAGAGAAGCTTCAACTTCACTTGAAGTTAATCACAAGCTCCGTAAATATGATGGTGCAGAATATAAAGATATGAGGAAGTATCAATCTCTTGTGGGAGTTTTGTCACAATTCATGCATTGTCCAAAGGTCCCACATTGGATTGCAGGTCAAAGAGTTCACAGATATATCAAAGGAACTATAAAGGAAGGATTATATTATCCTTTTACATCAGATTTGAAGTTGAGAGCCTATAGTGACTCAGACGGGGCAGGTAACCACGATGACACAAGATCAAATCATGGCTACATGATAAGGAGGTCATATGAATGCAGACATTGTTCAAGAGCTTAGGCATTGATCAAGGTACACCTACAATACATGGAGATAATATGAGCTCACTTTATCTTGCAGCAAATCCAGTATTTCATGCAAGAACAAAGCACATAGAGATACATTATCATTTTCTCAGAGAAAAGGTAATGGAGAAGGAGATTGAAGTGGAGTACATTTCTACTAAAGATCAGATAGTAGACATAATGACAAAGAGCTTGGATGGTGTGAAGACCAGCAGATTCAAAAGCATGGCAGGAGTAAAAGAAAAGAAGATGATATGAAGAAATAGGGAATGTCAATTAGTAAATGAGGGGGAGCTGTTGGAGAAACAATCACTAGATGGACATATATTTGAAGGTCAAAACCTTAGAAGAAAACCACATGCCTATGTGAAGGGACAAATTCACATGTGTATTATATTTGTAAAGTTAGTTCACTTTAGTTCTAGAAGTTTTTTAAAATTCACGAGAATAAGAAAATCTATATAAGTTAGTTTGTATCAACTGAAACGATGAGGGGAAGACAATGAGAGAGTGAGTTGGAACTCATTTTGTATGACTAAGAATAGTCGGACTTCTCTACGTGAGAAAGCACCTCTGCATTTCTGAGTTTTCATAGTTATGGAAAGAGTTTATTAATTTCTGTGTATAAGTCTTCTTCTTCCATCTCCAGTGTTTATCTTGTGTGAAATGATTTCAAGAGTTGAAGTTTTTCAAGCAAGTCGATGCCTGGCATCGAGTTTGTATTGATAAGTCTGTGTTTTATTCTCTGAGTATTATGTACTGCTAGAACTTCTTAAAATCATGAGGTTTGTGGAGCAACTCGATGCTTGGCATCGCGTTTCAGCATAAAGTCAATGACTGGCATCGACTTCCCACATAAAATTGGTCTTGTTCATGTGTGTGTAAAAGAGGCTAATTCTGGTGCTGAAACAGTGGCTGAAAAAGCTCAAAGTCGATGTCCGGCATCGACTTTTGGTCATCTTGTGATACAGGGTCATCTTGTGAAGGCCATAACTTGAGTTCTAGAGGTCCGTTTCAAGCATATGATAGCTTGTTAGAAAGTTGTACTCGTCTAATTTTATCCACTAAAAGAGCATGGAGAAATAATATTTGAGCTAAGAGAAATTATCAAAATACTGAAGGTATGGTATTTCAGTGACTAGAAAGTTCTATAGAAGTAAAGGTCTTGGTTTTGGCTATCATTTCTCAAAGTTTGGAGTGGCAATGAGTTAGTGGTGACCATAGAGGTGTTCTAGTGTCACATTAATTCATTTCTTGTGGTGTTTTACACATCAATATTTTTCAACCAATGTCTTAAACGTCTTGAACATATCAAATATTTATTATTTGTATTTCATAAAGTCAATGAACGTAAACTTTAAGAAGTCATCAATCAAGGTTATGTACATAGTACTTGATACTTTCCATTGAATCTTCTTGAGATGGAGCCCATACATTAGTAGAAATCAAGTCCAAAAGACCTCCACTTTGCAATCGAAGTGCTTTTGAAAAAGGACCTTGTACATGTTTAGCAGGGGAAGAATTGGCTCACAGAACCATCCACAAAGGACTATGGTGGCCTCATATTTACAAGGATGTGATCAAGTTTGCTAAAGAATGCCACATTTTCCAGAGATGTGCTCCTATGCCAACCAAATTGAATTTCCAACCATTAGTCATATCTATAGGATGGCTCCCACTTAAACGATGGGGTCTTGATTTCATAGGACCTATTAGTCCAACTCGTCACCCTGGGGGTAAGAAGTATATTTTCGTGGCCACA
>CM035440.1:4112440-4219940 GCA_020310875.1 Ceratopteris richardii
ATTTAGAGGCAGCCATGGAGGGTTCCCCCCAGGAGATAGACCCGGAAAGATTAAAAGTTGTTCCATCCGACAGTATGAAGACAATTCTAGAAAGCTATGCGGATCTACTGGAAGCGCATGATGAGTTGGGCAAAGAACAAGATACTCTCCGTCAACAACTAACGATGCAGGAAGCCCAAGCCAAGATCACTGATTCTACCACCACTACACAAGAGGTAAATGCATTGAGAGAACAGGTCGCGGAGTTGCAAAGCAAGCTAGTCCAATATGAACGACCACTGTCCCCAATCATCGAGCTCGAACCAGAAGAATTGGTACCCATAGAAGTGGACGAATCATATGAAGAGCCATATGTTCCTATGCCAATGCCGATGGGCCAACAAACCTCTGAAGGATTGGACACTCTAGAGGTAGAAGCCCTAGAATGGATGCAGAAACTTGAAAAAATGGCCAATACACATGATGAGCGAGTCGCCGTCCAGATTGAGTCCATGACCCAAATTGAGGACACCATTATCAAATCAGAATATCTCCGAAGTATGTCTCATCAGAGATGGATAGGCACCAACGATGATCAATATGTGCCGTATTGTGTACTCTTGGCAGATTACAATGCCAAAATTCAATGACAATGTGGCAAGGCTCCGACATTTGCCACTCAATTCGGCCCTGATGATATCCCTGAGAGCGCTAAACAAGGATCAATTCATCAAGCTACCTGGCGGCTATGATTCTTAGAAACTTACCCAGAGATCAAAGGTCTCTGAAGCTCTCAAGGCATTGTTTGTGTATGCATTCACAAAGGGAAGTAATGGTCCAATGTGGGCAGTGGCTAAGAACTACCACTTGAACCTGGCCTTATTGAGGCAGCAAGGTTGGTCAAAGAAGAAATTGGGGAAATGATGAACGCAAAAGTTTGAACAGTGTGAATCCATATTTTTCTACAACTTGTCTCACCTTGCATTCAAAACTGATAGTAAAAGTGTAAGTGGATTAAATGAATATTGCCGCTAACCATTCATGACGACTGCCTATTTTTGAGGATCTAATTCAAAACTGGAGGCCAATACCATAATTGATCTACCCCTCCAATTTTGGGGCAATCAATCGGCGCATATTCTATGAATGTGGGAAATTGGGAAGGCCCTCTTGGCCTATTGGAGCCTATAAAAGCAATGGACTAGTACTCATTGGAGAGACATACATACATGCACAGGGCTTATTTGTGGCATCTTTTTTGGTCCTCTCTTTGCACTATGTGGCTACAACCCTACTATAGGAAGTCACTCTGTGGTGAGGATACAGAGCGTGGGCTTCCCAGTGGAGGGCTAATAGCACTAGAGTGTGAAGAAGTGGCTTGGCTTTGTCATTCAGTGTGAGTCAGTGATATTTTTGTGCTCTTTCCCTTAGAGCAAGTCTTCATATCTTTGTATTGACAAATGCAAGTCTTCATTTAGTTGTGCTCATTGTATTGGAAAAATCTCTTGTATTGATTCTGTTTAGTTCTAGATTGACATGTTAGCATAGAGCATCAACTTTTGGAGCATTTCTTTTGCCTACATTGTAATCATTTGCTCGAACTAAGGAATGGTTTCATGCTTCATTATTGTCATTTGTCATTATTTTTCTTTCTGAGTGTCTACAATACCGTGTGTCTATTAGAATCAGGCCCACTCACAGGAATGTCAAAGGGTATACTTCCCTAAGGAGAACCTCCCTTTAGTAGGCGAAGTACTAGAAGTGCATATTGCATGCACTTGTTAAAAGTAGGCACCTGAGTACCTCCGCTACAAACTTCTACTCTAGGTTGCTTTTTAGAAATCCATGAAACCAAATTATTACGTGCAAATGTCAAGTATCCTCCTGTACTCCTTTTATGATCCTTATTTCCAACCCAATTCACATCACTATAGGCTTTCAAACCCATAACTTCATGATATTTATAACCCAAACCTAGATCTGAAATTCTAAATTCACATCAAGTTATGCTTTGATCTTGGCTATCTCACCTTCATCATTTCCTGCAATGATCGAATCATCCACATAAATTGAAACTTAAACAATCAATGATCCTTCAAATTTAACAGACAAAGAAGCATCTACATTCGAACGCCTGTATCTTTTCTTTTCAAGAAACTTTACCAATCTAAAATTCCAAGTTCTTAGATCTGTATTAAGACCATATAATGCTTTCAAGAGATTACATACATGTGTAGGGTTTTGGAATCTTCATAACTAGCTAGTTGCTCCATGTACACATCTTCGTTTGAATCACCATTGAGAAATGCATTTTTTATATCTAATTAATAAAGACTCCATACATTGCTTTCTACATTACTTATTAATGTCCTTATTGTTTATATCTTGAAAACTAGAGAAGAGCTTATTCTCCTAATCAATGCCATAAATTTGTGCATACCCTTTACAAACAAGCCTTCTTTTATATCTACTTATTAAACCATCATTGTTTCTCTTGATCCTCTACACCCATTTGTAATTGATTAACTTCATCTTAGGCTACCTTCAAACTAAATTCCATGTATTGTTCCCGTGAAAACTTGCGATCTCTTCATCCATTGACTTAATCCCTTTCTTTACCTTCGATTCTTCTTTATAAGATATTGGTTCTTGCATTTCAAGAAGTTTCACCATATAAGCTTCATGAGAAAATCTTTGTGGCTGCTTGCTTTCTCTTAATAGATACCTTCATAGGCTTCTTCTCCTACCATGATTTTCTTGTCTTCAAGATTGGGTTTTTCTTGATATAGAAGCTTAACTTTCTTCTCCCTCGGACTCACTTTCATTTTAAATTAAATCTCAAATTCTGACCTTAGGTCCAAGTTTGACTTTAACTGTTATGGAACATGAAAAAGCATATGCTTCAAAAAAATCTACAATAAGAAAAATCTAGTTTTGATCATACAACACTTCATTAGGTGCTTTTTGTACATGACTTTGAATAGGTGGAACCTTGTCTATCACATAAACTACCATATTGAGTGCATAAACCCAAAAAGGAAGTGGTAAGTCGTTTCTATTTAACATACAACTATCCATCTCCAAGATAGAATAGTTTCTTCTTTCAACCACACCATTTTGTTGAGGTGTATATCCATTTGTAGTCGACTTTGTAATTCCTTCTTCCTCCAAATATATAAGAGACCAAATCTCAAACTTCTTATGCTTCTACCTGGATTCGTCTCAACCAAGGATTTAAGCTTCTTTAACATATCCAACACTTTTGATTTGTATTTCATAAAAGAAGTGAATGTAAATATAAACATTATAAAATACTTGTTACATGCCATTAACTCTTCTTGCGATGGACCCCATACAAAAATATCAATCAAGTCCAAAGACCTCTTCTTTGCAATCTTGCTTTTGAAAAAAGGAATTTGTACCTATTTTCCAAACTAACATGGCTCACAAACATAATCCAAATATTACTTAGGTAGTTGTTGTGGATATTCAACCAACAATTCCTTTGGAATACCTTTCAATCTTCCAACACGTATATATCATAATATTTTAAGCCATAAATCCAATTGAATAACATGAGTCCCATTGATCATTCTATAGCCTAAGTAATATGGAAGTTCAACTTCATAAGTATATAATTTAGTTACCTTATTATCCTCTAATAATAAAATTACTATTGTTCATTTGATAAGCCTACCATTGATTATTATCAAAATCCACTTTAAGTCCATTTGTCAAATCGAAATCAAATAAAACATCTCTGAGTGTTACATGTGCATTAAATGGACAATGATGAGTATATACTACTTCATGCTGAGTACCATCACCTTTAGAAACTATGACTCTTTACTGTAGCTTGTGTAAGTTCACAAAAAAAATTATATTATGACTGGTGGTTTGTGCAAGGTCTATCTACATACCAAGTTTTGTTCTTTACCTTCCTCTTGTGTGTTTCTATATGCATAGCCATAAGAATGTTTTGCTTTTGTGTCTAAGCATCCTCTTTTGCTACATTATAGTTTTGATGCATGTGGACTTGGCCTCATCCTCTTTGTCATCCTCTAAAACCACCTCTTCTATAAGGATTGGACAAGCAATCCCTGTCATAATGACAAACTTTACCACAATAGCTAGAAGTAAAGTTTCCTTGCTGATTTGGTTGATATTGTTCACCTTGTTGTATTTTTCTTCCTCCTCTAGTAGAATTAAAGATTCCTCTTCCTCTTTCATGGTTGTTGAATCTTCCTCCTCCTCTCCAATTTCCTGCACCTCTTGCTCTATTTGATGAAGTATAAAAAGCTTGTCCTTGAATAAATCTTTGATAATGATAAGAATTCCCACCTTCTATGTTGATTTCTGCAGTCATCATGAGCATTTATAAATCTTCAATGGATGGTAGATAATCCCGACCCATGATAGACATAATAAACGAATTCCATCTTTCATTATCACTCAAGCAATTTAACATGATATTTAACTTGATGTCCTCAATGTAGAGAAGTTATTGGGGTATCCATCTTTGTCCAGTTCCAAACTATAAGGGAAAACAAACACTCACACTTCCAATGTGTCTTCTAATCAAGGGAGGTTCTTCTTAGGGAAGTATTCCATGTAATATTTCTCTATGCATGATAGATGTAATAAGAGAATTCCATCGTTCATCTTCTCTCAAGCCATTTAACATGCTATTAGACTTTATATCCTCACTCTAGAGGAGGCACTAGGGTATCCACCTTTAGGCCATTCCAAAATGTAAGGGAAAACAAGCACTCACACCTCTAGTACATCTTCTACTCAAGGGAGGTTCTCCTTAGGGAAGTATACCCTGTAACATTTCTATGTATAGGTACTCTGATTGACAAAAAGACAATGAAAATTGCATGGTCACAAAGGGAGAAAATCACAATGCTCATACAGGAGAGAACCCTAGATTCACTTCTTAGCTCACGCAAAGATTACATAGGCCAAAAATATTCCAAATGAGTAATACAATGAACTAGTGGGTCATTCTAGAACTAGAAAAAAATCAATACAAGAGCACTGATGATCACTAGGACTACAACAAGATTAAAGAATTTCTCCAACAGAAATACAATAAAATCACACCTAGGGACTATTTCCAAACCACTCAATCACACTACAATGCTAATAGCCAACTCCAGTAGGAGGCCCATGCTCTATACCCTCACCATAGAGTGACCGCCAACCGTCTCCTTGTTGCACTAGAATGCAAGAGTGGACCCGAAAATCATGTTTGTACCTAAGGCCCTATGCCAGAAGAAGGATATTAATGCCCAAAAAGTGATATCCACTTCTCTATGTGTGTGTATATCTCCCCAATGAGGGCAAGTCATCTACTTATATAGACTCCAAGAGGCTAGAAGTGCCCTTGCTAATCCCCAACATTCACTGAGAATGCCTCTACCTTTTTCTTTCTAAATTATATGACTTGCACCTGTACTATGGGGCTTTTGTGAGCTCAGTTAATGTATTGTAAAAATTCAATCTTTCCAATTGGAATGCATGTTTTTTCTTGTTTTCTAACTCCATGGCAAGGTAATTTCACTCATGAATAAATGTTTCAACAACTTGGCAAGATCACTTGCATGTTAAAATTGAGAAATTGAAATAATCTGAAGAAAAATATATATTTTGATAAATACCGAACGACTAAGGGAAAGGAAAATGGAAGTGGGCGACTGGATGCTTGTGTATAATATTCTTTTGATATGAAATATGAAACAAGAGAAAAGTTAATGAAGTGATGGTTTGGTCCATGTATTGTGCATTGTGAAGAGATGGATAGGTATGTGCTTGAAGATGAAGAGGTGTTGCAAAATCCTTGATCTACACCAGCCAAATGAACTCCAGAAGTATATGGTGGGCCCTTTTAGCTTGCCAATGGATGTATTAGACACCCTATGTACCTAGGAAGATCACTCTCAAAAAGATAGATCAAAACAGATAAGTTGGAGTTAGCTCAGAGATGAAAACTTGCTATTCTTGGTTCATACACCTGTCCAGTGTTTTACATAATTCTCTAAGCACAACAGCAATTAGCTCAATTCCTCTTGGGGAAGTCTAGGCAACTTAAAGAGATAACTTTCAAGAGTAATCTCATCAAAAATAATGAACCACACACTGAGAATGAGTTTTAACAAGTGATGACATCATCCCGATTTTCACGGGCTGCTACAAAAATAGACCAGTGAGCAGACAAATCAACATAACTCCAAATGTAGAAATCCAATGATTATGAAAATTTGTATGGTTTTACTAGACAGTAATCTAAAGCCAACAAGCTTTAAATCATGGAATTTGGATAAGTAACCACTGAGAAATACCTCTGACAAGATGAGTGAAAAAGTAGGGTACCTGACAGAGAAGTGAAGATGAACAGACCCTGTTGACTTCAAATCAACATAACTGAAGATTGCAACATCCAAATGACATGAAAGTTTGTGAGCGTATAGTAGACGTATAGAGCTAACTTTACCAAGTTAAATCACTGAAAATGATGCACCAAGCTCAGAGAAAACATCTCTGCAAGCTGACTGAGAAAACTGAGAGTAATGGCAGTGAGTAGTACACTTCACAAGAACATGGAAAGATGAACTCAAAAAATCATGAAAATGAAAGTATATTTCTTGTACAATACAATGACTTAATGATACATGTGTGTGCCTTGTAATCACACCTTGATATGGCATAAAGCTCAGCTCTTGGAGGTCTTCACATAGGTCTCTCTGACCACGACTAAAACTGCCATCTATTTATAGTTGAGTTTGGGAGGCTAACTTCCCTCAATCACTCTCCAATCAATCAATGATTGATTTGATTCTCTACCTACCACAAATCACAAATTCATGGCTCCTCTTTCCATTCTTGATCAAGTGGACTCAACCACTTAAGAATCTCTTACTTTTACATTAAGTAAACTCTTCAAAAGTTACAAGAGGTAGTTCACAAGTGAACTTTACATAGTCTTCTTTTTAAAGCTTCTTCTAAGACTTTGTGAGACTCAAGCCAATACTTAGGCTTGTCATAGACTTGCTCCAACAGCTCCCCCTCAAGCCAAGTATGCTTGAGGTCTTCAACCTTCCAAGATTACCTGCAAACCTATCATAGCCTTGAATTTGCAAAGCTTTGTACCATCCAATGCTTTGGTTAGAATATCTGCACATTGTTGATGAGTGGACACATATGATATTTGAATCTCTTTGCTAAGAACCTTCTCTCGTACATAGTGATAATGAACTTCAATATGTTTAGTCCTTGCATGAAAAATAGGATTAGCAGCCAAGTGAATAGAACTCATATTGTCACCAAAAATAGTTGGAGTTCCAAACTCCAATCCAAGATCTTTGAATAATGTCTTCATCCACATAGCTTCTTGTGTAGCTATGGCAAGACCTCTATATTCAGCTTCAGTAGAAGAGAGAGCAACTGTGGGTTGCTTCTTGGATGACCATGAAATAAGATTTGAACCTGCAAAGGTAAGATAACCTGAAGTGCTCCTTCTATCTTCCTTGGAGCCAGCCCAATCTGCATCAGAAAATAGCTTCAAACCTAAATCAGATACATAAGGATAATAAAGTCCTTCATTTATGGTTCCTTTGAGATACTTGAGAATCCTTTTGGCAGCATCCATATGTGGTTTCCTTGGTGTGTGCATAAATTGACTTAGCACACTCACACTGTAACATATATCTACTCTTGTCAATGTGGCATAATTGAGACTACCCACTAGACTTTGATATGACGTGATGTCCTCTATGAGTTCACCTTCATGTGAGCTCAATTTGTGATTGACCTCCATTGGAGTACCTGCAATCTTACAATCTTGCATCTTGAATTTTGCCAACATGTCCTTAATGTACTTTCTTTGAGTGAAAAACAAACCATGATCTTTGTAGACAACTTCCAAACCTAGGAAGTAGGTAAGTGAACCCAAATCACTTATCTCGAACTCTTCTCTCATCTGGTCTTTGATCTTCTTCATACCATCTGCATCATTTCCTGTCAATATAATATCATCTACATATACACATAGGTAGATGACCTCGGAATTATTCTTTTTAATAAAGAGTGAAGGATCTGCCTTGCTTGGTTGAAAGCCTTTGTCCTGCAAGAATGAAACAAGCCTGAAATTCCAAGCTCTTGGACCTTGCTTGAGACCATACAATGCTTTGTTAAGTTTACACACATAATCAGGATAAACTTGATTCTCAAAACCAGGTGGTTGTGCCATATATACCTCTTCTGTTATCCAACCATTCAAGAATGCATTCTTTACATCTAGTTGAAGTATCTTCCAATTCTTGGAAGAGGCAATACTAAGCAAAACCCTAATAGTAGGCATCTTTGCCACAGGAGAGAAGGTCTCCTCATAATCAATTCCCTGAGTTTGTGCAAAGCCTTTTGCTACAAGCCTTGCCTTATACCTGTTAATGGAACCATCAAAATTCTTCTTGAGTTTATAGACCCATCTTGAGCCTATTACCTTCATGGATGAAGTCTTGGGCACGAAATCCCAAGTGTTGTTTTCCTCAAGTGCTTCAATCTCTTCCTTCATTGCATGCTTCCATTCTGTTTTTGCTTTGGCCTCTTCAAATGATGATGGCTCCTCTTGATTTATGTCCTGTGCTATGTAGATAGAATGTTTAGTTACTAATGAGGTGTCAAACCCATACCTTTCTGGTTTTTTCTTTTCCCTCATAGATCTTCTTAGGCCATGATGTGATGATTCTGGCTCATGTCCAAGTTCCTGCAATTTTGCTTTACCTTTAGACTTCCATGCTTTGATCTTTTCCATGTGAGATTCTTCATCATCCTCTGAGGTGTCTTGTTCTTCAATCTTTGATTGTTCTCTACCAAGCTTTGGAAAATCTTCTTCAAGATCATATGGTAAATTGATCTTCCTGCATGAATCTTCATACCATGAATTGTTCTCATCAAAAACTACATCTCTGCTTACCAAGAATCCTTTGTTGGTAGGGTTGTATAACCTGTAGCCCTTTTGATTGTTGTCATATCCAATAAATACACACCTTTCTGCCTTTGGATCCATCTTGCCTCTAACCTATGAAGGAACATGAGCAAAAGCAATACATCCAAAAATTTTACAATGATCTAAGCTTGGTCTTCTTCCATTCCAAGCCTCATATGGAGTCATCCGATCAAGGGATTTTGAAGGCAACCTGTTAATCAAGTAAGTGGCTGTAGATACAGCCTCAGCCCATAAGTAATTAGGTAAATGCTTTTCATTTAACATAGACCTTGCAGCTTCAACAATTGTCCTATTCCTCCTTTCTGCCACTCCATTTTGCTCAGGAGTGTACCTTGTAGTTACCTCTCTTTTGATTCCTCTTTCTTGAAGAAAAGAATCAAAATCATGGGAGAAGTATTCTCCCCCTCCATCTGACCTTAGCCTTTTTAGTGATTTACCTGTTTGATTCTCCACAAGAGCCAAATATCTTTTGAAACATGAAAAAACTTCATCTTTGTGTTTCATAAAGAATAGGATAGTCCATCTGCTGCAATCATCAATAAAGGAAACATAATACCTTGATCCAGATATTGAAGCTTCCTTGCTAGGTCCCCATACATCTATATGAACCAACTCCAAGAGATCTCCATGCATATAACCTTTCTTCATGAATGGTAACCTGTGAGACTTTCCAAATTGACATGCACTACACTTATAAATCATATGTTGTTTTGACAAATTAGGAAGTCCAAGTACACTTTGGTCCCTACAGATTTGCTTTAATGACCTTTCACCAATATGTGCTAACCTTTTGTGCCATACTTCCAATTCTGTGAGTGTCTGACTACCATAATTAAAGAGAGCAATGTTTCTAGTGTCCTGTAATTCAAATGTGAACAATCTACCTATCTTTTCACCTTTTGCAATTCTTCTGAATCCTTGACTTGGATCTTCAACAAATGCTCCTGCTTTTGTGAACCTGACTTGCAACCCTTTCTCTACTATCTGCCCAACACTTATCAAATTCTTTGTAATGGTAGGGACATAGAGTACCTTACTGAGTAGGTTGATGTTTCCATCAGGTGCTTTGACATTGCCTATTTTCTCCACAGGATGTTTTGTATCCTCTCCTGTTTGTACCTCATGCTTATTCCTTGGATCTTCTAAATCCGATAGGAGTGCCACATTTCCTGCCACATGATTTGAACAACCTGAATCTATGTAGAAAACATGCTCATCAGATTTACCTTGTGGCATAGCCATGTTCATGATAATGACTCCTCTTTGTTTGAGTCTTCTGTGTAGTTATTGTAGTCTCTCCTTCCTTTGTAGCCTCCTTGATAGTTTGAATGATTGTAGTTGTTGTAGTTGCCATGGTAGTTGTTGAACCTTCCTCTTGAGTAGCCATAACTTCCTCTATTGTATCCTCTGCCTCTTTGATTCCTGGAATTCATAAAGCAATTTTCAATTGTATGATTAGTTAATCCACAAATAGAACATGAGTTGGAGTCTTGGGATCTCCCCCTGCCTTGTCTACCTCCTCTTCCTCTACCTCTACCATGCCTTCATCTACCTGCATAGTTAGCTTGATATGTACCTGCTTCATCATCCACTTTCTTTGCCTTTCCTTTGTTATCTTTAGACTTGCTTTTATCCGTGTATAAAGTTGAAGATTGATTACCTTTAGAGCTTTCTCCATTTTTGATAAGCTTTGCCTCTTGAGTAAGTAGTTGTCCAATGAGTGTGTTGAAATCAGGTACATGCATGTCCATGTACAAATCCATAGCTGTGGTGAATGCTTCCCACTTATCATCTGCCTTCAAGCCATTGATGACCTGCCTTACAATTTGCTCTTCATCTATTACCTCTCCAATGCTTCCCAACTGATCCGCTATGTCCTTGAGCTTTGTGACAAAATCAGTCACATTCTGTTTGGGAGCCTTCTTGAGAGTTGTGAAATCCAGCCATAGTTGATGCTTCCTAGCTTTGGTACTTGAAGAAAAGAAAGCTTCAAGTGCATTCCACACTTCCTGAGATGTCTTACAACTTCTAATGTGAGGCAACAAAAAATCTGAGATAGAGTTGAGGAGATAAGACCTTGCAAGTGCATCCTTGGAGCACCATGTGCTCAATCTTTCTTGCTCTTCTTGTGTTGGTTGAATTTTGTTCCTGAAACTTGGCATAACTTCATCTCCAGCCACATAACCATATAAACTTCTACCTTGGAGATAAGCTTCCATCCTTAATGACCAAGCTGAGTAGTTACCTCTGTCCAATTTGTCAATTGATGAAGGAAATCCATCTGCCATGTTGTCCAACCTTGCTCTGATACCACTGTGAAGAGATGGATAGGTATGTGCTTGAAGATGAAGAGGTATTGCAAAATCCTTGATCTACACCAGCCAAATGAACTCCAGAAGTATATGGTGGGCCCTTTTAGCTTGCCAATGGATGTATTAGACACCCTATGTACCTTGGAAGATCACTCTCAAAAAGATAGATCAAAACAGATAAGTTGGAGTTAGCTCAGAGATGAAAACTTGCTATTCTTGGTTCATACACCTGTTCAGTGTTTTACATAATTCTCTGAGCACAGCACCAATTAGCTCAATTCCTCTTGGGGAAGTCTACGCAACTTAAAGAGCTAACTTTCAAGAGTAATCTCATCAAAAATAATGAACCACACACTGAGAATGAGTTTTAACAAGTGATGACATCATCTCGATTTTCACGGGCTGCTACAGAAATAGACCAGTGCGCAGAAAAATCAACATAACTCCAAATGTAGAAATCCAATGATTATGAAACTTTGTATGGTTCTACTAGACAGTACGCTGAATCAAACAAGCTTTAAATCACGGAATTTGAATAAGTAACCACTGAGAAACACCTCTGACAAGATGAGTGAAAAAGTCGGGTACTTGACAGAGAAGTGAAGATGAACAGACCCTGTTGACTTCAAATGAACATAACTGAAGATTACAACATCCAAATGACATGAAAATTTGTGAGCATATAGTAGACGTATACAGCTAACTTTACCAAGTTAAATCACTGAAAATGATGCACCAAGCGCAGAGAAAACATCTCTGCAAGCTGACTGAGAAAACTGAGAGTAATGGCAGTGAGTAGTACACTTCACAAGAACATGGAAAGATGAACTCAAAAAATCATGAAAATGAAAGTATATTGCTTGTACAATACAATGACTTACTGATACATGTGTGTGCCTTGTAATCACACCTTGATATGGCATAAAGCTCAGCTCTTGGAGGTCTTCACATAGGTCTCTTTGACCACGACTAAAACTGCCATCTATTTATAGTTGAGTTTGGGAGGCTAACTTCCCTCAATCACTCTCCAATCAATCAATGATTGATTTGATTCTCTACATACCACAAATCACGAATTCGTGGCTCCTCTTTCCATTCTTGATCAAGTGGACTCAACCACTTAAGGTTCTCTTACTTTTACATTAAGTAAACTCTTCAAAAGTTACAAGAGGTAGTTCACAAGTGAACTTTACATAGTCTTCTTTTTAAAGCTTCTTCTAAGACTTTGTGAGACTCAAGCCAATACTTAGGCTTGTCATAGACTTGCTCCAACATGCATAAAGTTAATGATGATAATATTATGTTTTGAAAGAATTAAATAATTTATTCTGAACCCTCTCCATGATTGAAAGTGGTTGTTCCCATGTGCATACATGGTAAAAATTGCAGAAGTATATATATGATATACTGCACATGGTATATATAATGTTTTATTACAAACTCGGATAGTAGAAAACTTGTGTAGTTACAACAACATCACAATTGTTGACATAGATGATGTAAAAATAACAACTCGATTTGTAGAAAATAACAGTGAACAACAAATATAAAACTTGAAGAATCTAAATGGAAATCAGATCAGAACATAGTTAATGGTTGGTCAAATGAGTTAACATAGAGAGTTAGGCTAGATAAGATCTAAAGATAAGATGTAAAGATGTATCTTATTTGGCCTCAATTCCTAAAGAACCAAATATGATATAACCAAGTTTGTTCTAGCTAAAATTGGTTGCTTCTTGCTTCAATCCTATAGTTTAGTTGTCTCATCAAGTTACACCTATTTTGACTCAGTTATATCAAGTTAGTTCCTAGTTCAATGGCATCAAATTTCAACTAAATTTCATTGTTGAACATAGCAATTCTATTGACATTTGATGCCTAGGCATCAAATTCTACCATATATGTTCCTATAACTCAATGCCTCGCATCAAATAGCACCAACTATTCACGAAATTCAATCATACTAAATTCAAATTAGCAAGAGAACTCACCCAGTCATGGAATAATATAAAGTATTTTGAAAATGCTTTATATGAGGTGGTGGTCGGGTACTCTTCCTAGACTTCACTCCATGTGAAGCACCCAAGCCTCCTCATCATCACCTCCTAAATCTTCATATAAACCATGTGACTGCATTGTGAGGTTTAAAAGGGACATAATAAGTTATTGAAAAAGCAAGTAAAACTGATCAATGACAAGACTCTACTTACTTATTTGGCTCTATGAAGATCTTGTCAAGGCTTAGGTATTTATAAATTACCCTTGATAATGTTGAAATTATCAAAGTGTCATCCGTTATGCCTTGTAATGCTTTCCAAGGTTTCAGCTTCATATCCTTAGTAGCCTCTTCAATGGAGAGATCAGTTTTCTTTCCGTTTCCCTTTACATATACCTAAGGATCAATTTTTGCCTTTCTTTGTTTCTAAACTTTCACCTGTTTTGTTCTCCCACATTGTGAATATTTTATCCTAGAGATCCAAGATTTCCCCTGTCCTCAAGGCAAGTTGGAAACATGGGTCAAATTTATGGAATGCATCTAACTTCACATTGTCATCCATTGCTATCCCTACCTCTATTAGGCATTGCTTCCTCAAATTTGCATGGACCCTTCCACCATCCGCCCTTAGGGAATCAACATACTCACAGTAAAAGAATCGGATACGCTCAATGGATGACATTTTCTTCTTGTAATCATTGTCATTGTTGTGGTCCCAAGCTAGGAGTTTGCTCTCCTTTGTAGTCAACCCAACATAGATTTTACACTCTCCATACCTGAAGAAGTATGTATTTGTATGCTCTTTTACAAGTTGTCTTTAAGCCTTTGTAGAGTATGATCCTCTAATGACAAAGTATGTATAGTCCTCAAACAAACCTTCATTGAATTCCTCCACCAACCCACATTCATTTGGATCGACCATTACCAAGAATGGTACAATGGTTGCATGTGAGTTTATCTTCATTTTCTTCTTAAGATTCTGTACATGCAAATTGTGTGGATCCCTTATCTCAAGAGGCCTCCTTCCTTTAAGTGGGTCTATTTGGGGTCTATTGATTATAGTAATGAGGAGGTGGAAAAGTTGCCCCTTCTTCACGAGCTTGTTCTTGAAAATCTTCTCCATTATCTTATTCTGTTTTGTAAGCAATATCCCAGATGTGAGCTCTCCTCCAGGGGAAACTATGTCATCATGAGGGTTTGAGCTTTCTATTGATTCCACATGAGTTGGCCTCATCTTCTTCTGGGGCTTCTTCTATATAGTCTACTTGCCCTTTGACTTTATAGGTGTCATCTTCCTTTGCTAGCTTGGCATGATATTCCCCTGTATCCATGGCAAGAGTTCCACAATCAAATTGTTTAATTCCGTGCAAATCTGAGCAAGCCTCTCTTGAACAAAACATTTCGAACATAGGCCAACCTTTAACACAAGGCCATATTGAAAAACGTGCATGGTGGTAATCTTTCCCCTCCCATAGGTGCTACCAAATACAAGCAGGTTGGCATTTTTCTTATCTATGTGCGGAAGGCACCACTCTAGATTTTTCATGCCTCAAAGTGGTCTCTCTTTCCTACTAACTTTAGTCTCTTTGGATTTATCCTTTCTCCTTGGCTCTTCCTTAATGGTCTTGACACTCTTATGACCACCTGATGATATGGCAACTGGATTACTTGCACACTTAGAGGAGAAAGATAAGATGCTCTTCTTTGGCTTCAGCAGATGTCCAATGCTTTTGTCCTGAGCACCCTCTCTTGAGCTTAGTAGCACCTTCAGCTTCTTAAAGGATTTCTCCTCTTTCTTCTCAATGTCCTTGAAGTTATACAATTTATGTTATGCAAGGGCATGACATTGTTGTAGGGATAAGATTCATCTCAATCTTTGGGGGCCAAGTAGATGTGAGTCATCAATCTTGTGCTGCAACGTGATGCTTGGCATCAAATTTTTCATATAAATTGATATCAGTCATTGACCTTAATGTCAAAGGCAATACCAGGAATCCAATTCGAGGGTCAAGCCTATGCAAAACATGAGCCCTGGGTCCAATTTCATGTTAGGCATCGAATTTGGGGCCAAGTCAATGCTTGGCATTACAACTTCCTCGCCCAACTTAATGCCGGGCATACAATTTGGTGACAAGGTCAATGTGAGGCATCCACCTAGCCTCCTAAATTGATGCTAGACATGGAGTTGGGCAAGGACGTCGACGCTAGGCATTGTCTTGAAGTCAATCCTAGTGTTTCAATTCGATGATGGCATTGATTTCCTCACCCAACTCAATGCCTGGCATTGTATTTGGAGGCCACATTGATGCCTCACATCGACCTTCTTGCACAATTTGATGTGTGGGATCGACTTTCTCACCCAATTCAATGCTAGGAGTTGACGTGGCCCAAAACTCGATGCATGGCATGGAATTTCCCCCAAATGTTGGTGCCTAGCATCGACCTTTCCTGCAAAGGCAATGCTTGGCATCAAACTCCATCACTCTAAACTAGGACAAAAAAGGTTTCTTTGTTTTTTACATTATTACCACTACTTTCTAAAATTGGAAACTTTGAGAAGAGGTGCTGGATGATTCGACAGCATTCTCAGGCATTGAAAATAACTTAGTTAGCTTCTTCATGAATATGATGCTTCAATGGTGGTTTTTCATGGTAGTAATTGAAAAAGAAATAATGTTTTCCATTGTGGAAGAAAAAAAAGACCTTTTTTTCAACATTATATATATACATACATACATATATATATATATATATATATATATATATATATATATATATATATATATATATATATATATATATATATATATATATATATATATATATATATATATATATATATATATATATATATATATATATATATGTGTGTGTGTGTGTGTGTGTGTGTGTGTGTGTGTGTGTCTATATAATTGTGTGTGTGGATATTCGTTTATGTATGTATGTATATCTTTATGTATTTATGTATTTATGTATGTACATATGTCATTGTATATATGCATGTATGTATGTGTGTGTGTATGTATGTATGTATGTATGTATGTATGTATGTATGTATGTATAAATGTATGTATGTATGTATCTATGTATGTATTTATGTATGTATGTATGTATGTATGTATGTATGTATGCATGCTTCCATGTATGTATGCATGCTTCCATGTATGTATGTACATATGTATGGATGCATGCATGTGTGTATGTATGTATGTATATGCGTGTGTGTATGTATTGTTGAAAATCAAACTCCAGCCTTCAAAGCATATAAACCTCTTTGATTGATGACACTTGGAGAAATGTGAGGCAAGATTCGGAGCACAAGAATTTGTATTCAAAGTAGTTAAGAAAATTTTTAGATATTTGAAGGGAACTTCCAATTATGCTATGGTATAGTCTTCATATTTATTACTTCAATGTTTTTCATATTCTTTTAGGGGAGGTAAAAAGGACTTATGAATAATCACAAGTGACTAGAGAGATTCATATGAAGTTTTACGGGTTATTAAATCTAGTACCATTATGACATTGAAGGGGGATTGCTAGAAACAATGTCAATATGTCCAAACTCAAGCTACAACACGTCAAAGTGTATATTTTGTATAAGAATTTTGAAGAAAGATTTTGATCATTGTGGTTATGATAAACAACTTGTAAATTGGACATGACGGTCGAAAAACCATTAGCAGCACCAGTGGTAGATTCTAAAATAGATTTTGCATGAAAATGTTTTTGTGAAGCTTTTTTTCATGCTTTGTCGATTATCGAGGAGAGTTGAATTGATTTTTTTAAGGGTGATAGTGCTTTTCAAAATTGCTTTTGGTATAAGGGGATCTATTACTATATAAAGAGAGCATTGGCTCATAGTTTTTGGATCACTAAATAACACATGGAACTCAAGCTACAGACAAGCTTTGGAGAGATCAAGGAGGAGTTACGAGTAGCTATGATCTACTTTTGGGTTTATTTGGAGGAGCTACTATCATCCAACTATCAGCATCACTTGCTAAGTTACTATGAGTAACAAGTGTATTTTTATCCTACTTGTTCATTCACTAGTTTTTGATTTAGGATAATCAGAATTAGAGTTTGCTATAAAAAGTTCAAAACTATCCATATTCTCCATATTTTGACACACACATACTCTTCATATCCGCTTAGGCGCTTTACACACAATTTCTTATATCTAGTTCCTATTTCTGCCTAGATTCAGATATTGTCAGTTTGTATCATATTCACACATTGTAATATGAAATTCATATAAAAATAGTGTAGGTGAGCATTCTAGCTTATCATACCATCTAGAAAAGCTTTTCTACTCTCTCTCTCTCTATCTATCTTTCAGTCATCCACTCATCTATTTTTTTAGTATTAAGGTGTGTATGTTAAGGTTCATGTGTTCGAAGATCCTATAAATATGTGATTATTGTTATAGAGGCCTACCCCACTTCCAAAACGAAGGTGTAAGTTCTTATTATTCTGAATGCATTATCCAAGGAAAACTCCTTATACTTCATAAAAAATAGAGCATGACATAGAGGAAATTTGAGAGTGGAAGAATACGAAGATACAACATCAATGCAAGAGGAAGAGAAGCTCAAGAAAATCAATCAAACGAGCAAGGTAAGTTTACGTTTAATGTTTTTGGTAAATTTGGTCACTATGCCAAGGATTGCGTCTCTGTAGTACTCCATAAGTACCTCCTTTTAGGACTTTCTATAACAGGACGGGCGCATCGATTACAGCATCTGTGAATATCCTATCCATTCCTTCCATAAGATATAACGATGGGCGCCGTGGATAGACGAGATCATTCTCAAACAACGGACCTGAGTTCGAACCCTGCTCTCGGCAATACGTGCATACATATTTATGAAGCATGCTTTTCAAGTCAATAACGCAACGAACAGTCCCCTCCATTCATCCCCTCCATTTGTCCCCCCATTCAACCCCTCCATCCGTCCCCTCCATTCGCCCCCCCATTCGTCCCCTCCATTCGCCCCCCCCATCCGTCCCCTCCATTCACCCCCCTCATCCGTCCCCTCCATTCGGCCCCCCCATTCGTCCCCTCCATTTGTCCCCCCCATTCAACCCCTCCATCCGTCCCCTCCATTCGCCCCCCCCCCCCCCCCCCCATTCGTCTCCTCCATTTGTCCCCCCCATTCAACCCCTCCATCCGTCCCCTCCATTCGCCCCCCCCATTCGTCCCCTCCATTTGTCCCCCCCATCCGACCCCTCCATTCGCCCCCCCCATTCGTCCCCTCCATTTGTCCCCCCATTCAACCCCTCCATCCGTCCCCTCCATTCGCCCCCCCCCCCCATTCGTCCCCTCCATTTGTCCCCCCCATTCAACCCCTCCATTCGCCCCCCCCATTCGTCCCCTCCATTTGTCCCCCCAATTCAACCCCTCCATCCGTCCCCTCCATTCACCCCCCCATTCGTCCCCTCCATTCGTTCCCCCCATTCAACCCCTCCATTCGTCCCCTCCATTCGCCCCCCCCATTCGTCCCCTCCATTTGTGCCCCCCATTCAACCCCTCCATTGCCCCCCCCCCCATTCGTCCCCTCCATTTGTCCCCCCCATTCAACCCCTCCATCCGACCCCTCCATTTGTCCCCCCCATTCAACCCCTCCATCCGACACCTCCATTTGTCCCCCCCATTCAACCCCTCCATCCGTCCCCTCCATTCGCCC
Source organism: Ceratopteris richardii (assembly GCA_020310875.1). Classification (NCBI taxonomy): domain Eukaryota; kingdom Viridiplantae; phylum Streptophyta; class Polypodiopsida; order Polypodiales; family Pteridaceae; genus Ceratopteris; species Ceratopteris richardii. The sequence goes on from CM035440.1 coordinate 4,131,428, forward strand.
CCCCCATTCGTCCCCTCCAGTTGTCCCCCCCATTCAAGCCCTCCATCCGTCCCCTCCATTCGCCCTCCCCATTCGTCCCCTCCATTCGCCGCCCCCCATTCGTCCCCTCCATTTGTCCCCCCCATTCAACCCCTCCATTCGCCCCGCCCCCATTCGTCCCCTCCATTTGTCCCCCCTATTCAACCCCTCCATCCGTCCCCTCCATTCGCCCCCCCATTCGTCCCCTCCATTTGTCCCCCCCATTCAACCCCTCCATTCGTCCCCTCCATTCACCCCCCCCATTCATCCCCTCCATTTTTCCCCCCCATTCAACCCCTCCATTCGCCCCCCCATTCGTCCCCTCCATTTGTTCCCCCCATTCAACCCCTCCATCCGTCCCCTCCATTCGCCCCCCCCCCCCCCCATTCGTCCCCTCCATTTGTCCCCCCCATTCAACCCCTCCATTCGCCCCCCCCCCCCCCATTCGTCCCCTCCATTTGTCCCCCCCATTCAACCCCTCCATCCGTCCCCTCCATTCGCCCCCCCCATTCGTCCCCTCCATTTGTCCCCCCCATTCAACCCCTCCATTCGTCCCCTCCATTCACCCCCCCCATTCGTCCCCTCCATTTTTCCCCCCCATTCAACCCCTCCATTCGCCCCCCCCCCCCCCCATTCGTCCCCTCCATTTGCCCCCCCATTCAACCCCTCCATCCGTCCCCTCCATTCGCCCCCCCCATTCGTCCCCTCCATTTGTTCCCCCCATTCAAACCCTCCATTCGCCCCCCCCATTCGTCCCCTCCATTTGTTCCCCTCATTCAACCCCTCCATCCGTCCCCTCCATTCGCCCCCCCCATTCGTCCCCTCCATTTGTCCCCCCCATTCAACCCCTCCATTCGCCCCCCCCCCCCCATTCGTCCCCTCCATTCGTCCCCTCCATTTGTCCCCCCCATTCAACCCCTCCATTCGCCGCCCCCCCCCATTCGTCCCCTCCATTCGTCCCCTCCATTTGTCCCCCCCATTCAACCCCTCCATTCGCCCCCCCCCATTCGTCCCCTCCATTTGTCCCCCCCATTCAACCCCTCCATCCGTCCCCTCCATTCGCCCCCCCCATTCGTCCCCTCCATTTGTCCCCCCATTCAACCCCTCCATTCGTCCCCTCCATTCACCCCCCCCATTCGTCCCCTCCATTCGTCCCCCCCATTCAACCCCTCCATTCGCCCCCCCCCCCCCCCCCCCATTCGTCCCCTCCATTTGTCCCCCCCATTCAACCCCTCCATCCGTCCCCTCCGTTCGCCCCCCCCCCCCCCCCCCCCCGATTCGTCCCCTCCATTTGTCCCTCCCATTCAACCCCTCCATCCGTCCCCTCCATTCGCCCCCCCCCCCCCATTCGTCCCCTCCGCTCACCCCCAACCCCAACCCCAACCCCAAACCCCCTCAACGCTCCACAAACCTCCGCGAGTCATCGACGTCACTCAATTTTGGCCAGCCTACGAAGAAAAAAGGGGAATGCTCACCATTATCCTTGGAGGTTGCCGCTGCGCTTCATGGGAATTGAACTCAGATCTAGACGTTGAGAGACGGATGGCCTATCCAAGGCGCCCGTCAATTTTTGTTGGATATATGAGGCAAGATAAGCTAGACAAAGTGTATGTAATTTTCGATGGATAATTGGAGGACCATTTCTTAACCAAACCCTACAGTGTTATATATCGTTGGAAAGCTCTCAACAAGTACTTTTCATTGGTGCAATAATAACTTGGAAATCTTGGATCAATTTTTTACCACACCCCAAAAAATCCACACAACTCCTCATAACTCACCCCCTATTCCCAACCAACCAACAAACCCCACAAACCCCACAACCCCCACACAACTCCACACCCCTCCACAACTCTCCACAAACCCCATAATCTCTCTCAAATCCCCACAACTCACCTCCCACACCGCTCACTTAATATGAAGGATCAAAAGCTACTACGAAAAATTAGGTAAAGGATGGGCTTCTCAAGGTCATTCAAATATCACGGGCGACACAAAATGAGGATCTCAGTTTGCATTCAAAAGTGACAGTAAAGGTGTAAGTGATAAAAGTAAAAGTGGTGCAATGAGTGTTGCCGCCACCGATTCATGACGACTGCCTATTTTTGAGGATTCAATTCAAATCAAGGGAATATTTGACCTACCCCCTAATTTTGGGAGATCAACCGGTGCGTGATCAGTGGACGTGAAGATTCGGCAAGGCTCTCTTGACCTATGGAGGCCTATAAAAGCAATGGATTTTTGCTCATTGGGGTACAAAAATTTTAGAGATACAGTGGTTCGTGCGTACGTGCAGAAGTCCTCTCTTACACTTGGTGGTTTCAAGTCTATTGTAGGAGCTACTCTGTAGTGTGTATACAGAGGGTAGGCTTCTCAGTGGAGGGCTATGAGCACTATAGTGTAAGAGAGTAGCTTGGATTTATTTTCTTTTCTGTGAGTCAGTGTGTTGATTAATCTCTATTCTCTTGAGAAATTCTACCATTTGGATTGCTCTGAGTTAGCCTGCATATCAATGGCCCTTTATGCTGATCTGTTGTATTCGAGTTAATACTTTTAGGGTGGCTTGTCAGCCCTAAGCTTGCACTTTTGAGCATCACTCTGCGCAACCTTGTAATCGTCTGATTCGAATCAAGAAGTGTATGGTCTTCCTTGGTCATTGATTGTCCATATTTTCTGAAGTATTTACCACTCTGTGCAATCCGTGTTATCTACCTGCTCACAGAAATGTTAAAGGGTATACTTCCCTAAAGAGAACCCCCCTTGAGTAGGTGATGTACTGGACGTGTTTAGTTTTCCTTCTCTACTTTTGTTAAAAGCGGATACCCCAGTACCTCCTCTACAGTTTGGCACGCACGGTGGGACCTTTGCATTTCTGTGAGAGGTATTCTTGCCCTATTACATTTGCAAGTAGGTACATGACCCATACACGGGCAGATAAGGAGTCTCTTCGTGTTCGGAGGAGCCTTAACAAGTTAGCAATAACCACGGCTAGTGAGTCTACCTCCCCTCTACCCTCCCTAAATTTATCTATTGATTTGGGTGCGACACCATTGTCAAAAGAGGGGTATAGGAAAACTCTAGACTTCTCCTCAGATACGTCCGAAGAAACACCAGTACAAATGGAGGATCTCTCTCATTTACTCTCCAGATTAAACATCAAATTTCCTACCTTCAAAGGACAAGCTTATGAGGATGCTGATGATCATGTGAGGAGATTTATCTCTTTATGCCGTGGACGAGGTCTGCAGAATAGAGAGGATGCAATGTTGGCACTTTTTCCATCCACATTGGAGGGTCTTGCAGATAAATGGTATAGTCAATATGCAGATGGCCATTTCACTACGTGGGAGGCTTTGAAGGCGGCGTTCTCACAGACATTCCGACCAAGTGATTCCTCGGAAAGAGCTCTAGATCAGCTAGAGAATTTGAAGCTAAGACGAGGTTAATCTTTTCATGAACTTCACACTAGAACAAAAGCACTTGTTGCACGTCTGCCACATGCTCCAGGTGACTTTTTGGTTAAAAAGTGGATAGAGAAGGCTCTGCCCAGGTCATCTCAGCAGAAGCTTCGTGAGTCTCTTAGATTGGATGCCACCCTCAATGATTTTGTTGCAGCGGCATCACGCATTGAAGAAGCAAGGCAACATTTTGAAGGGGATACACAACCTAAGTATGCTGCAGACCTGGATCCTATTGAGCAACTAAGGAGGGAACTGGAGGCATTAAAAATGCAACAAAATCAACAAGAAGAGAAGGTCTTGCCACCACTGCGTCGCACTGATGATGAAGTAGCTCAACTTCGCCGAGAGTTAGAAGACTTGAAGACCACTCAGGATATAAGGAGACAAATTTGGTGTACAATCTGTAATAACAATGGACATTCCAACGCTAATTGCCCTATTAAGGTAAGCTCTCAATTTTGTGGAAAAGATGGTCATGAAGCAAGGGATTGCTACTACCTCAAGGGTACACAGCAAAGAAGTAACCCTCAAACTTTGGATTCATACTATGCTAGTACTTCAAATACATCTAATAGGGAGGAGAATCGGCCCGCAAAGCCTAGATACAATAGACCTTTGATGTGTTATCGTTGTGGTGAGTATGGCCACATGCAAAATCGGTGTTCTCTTCCAGAAGATGCGCCTCCTTGTCAACATTTTCCAGAGGCCAAGGATCATTATACCAAAGATTGCCCAAGAGGTCGTCCTGCTCCAATCCACATGATTGCAGTCTCTCCACATGAAGAAGGGAAAACCACTCAGTCTTATGCCGTTTCATCCTCTGCAATGCCCATAATGACTAGAGCTAGGCAAGCGGCTGCAACCCATGGAGATGAACAACAAGGATTTCAGGATAAAGAGGAGGAAAAGAAGTCTGTATGGAAAGACCAGGTAGAAATTGAAGGAGCTTATGATAAGATGACTACCTCTCTAAAGGACCAACCAACCAGTCTGCAAGAAAACACTCAGGTGGTAAACATTGAACAGATCTTGAAAGGTATTCATCATAAGGTTAGTCTATATGAACTTATAAGGATGGATTCAAAAATAATAAGTGACTTACTGAAGATTATATACTCTGCTCACTTGGTCCAATCACCTAGTATAGATGGTTTCATGGTTGATTTTCCCCCTGCACCCTTAGCAGACTACCAAAGTTCAAGATTATCAGTTTGTATAAAGGATGAAGCTCTTACAGGTGTGATCATAGATGGAGGCTCTGGTATCAATTTGATGCCAGATTTTACAATGAAGAAGCTAAATTTGAACCCCACCAAAATGGCACCATTTACTGTTACACTAGCAGATCAACATCGGATTGCGCCTCTTGGCATTATTGAAAAGGTACGGATGATAGTACAGGGTTGCCACTTTGTGTTGGATTTTGTTGTTATTGCACTTCCACAGGAGACTTCCTATCCTTTGCTCCTGGGGAGACCTTGGCTGAGACAAGCAAAAGCTTTGCAAGATTGGGGGAAAAATAAACTATAGATTTCAACAAGCACCAATAGCCAACTGCAACTACATTTGGAAGAAGGGTTTGATTCAGGAAAAACCACTGGATATATTGTGGATGCTCAGGTAATGCCCTCTCTACCCCAAGAAGATGATACATTGTTAAATTGGATGATGGGAAGTGCAGAGTGTTGCACAGTAGAGATCAATGAAATTGAGGAAGAAGTTGCAGATAAGGAAGTTACAGAAAAGAGTAATGAAGACCACAAGGTGTTGGAGAATGAGCAATTGAAGGAAAATACAAGCTTTGAGGAGGCAACCAATATAAAAGTATGAGAGAGGGAAGATTATGAACCTAAGAGCAGAGAAGATCTTCCTTTTGCAGATATACCTCAAGGATGGATGAAAGAACAGGTTGCAGAATATAAATTAGAATACACTCCTGCATATAGTGGAGATGATTTCTCAAGCAAGACCAGTCCTGAAACATTGGTTCAAGAAGTAAATTTAGGGGATGAAGAGAACCCTCAAATGGTCCATTTGGCATCCTGGTTGTGGCATTATCCTCTCTTGCTACAGAAGGTAGCTTCTTTGCTTTTTACTTATAAACGTGTCTTCGCATGGTCCTACAAAGATCTAACAAGGATACCAGAAGAGCTTGGGTTACATCAGATACCCTTAGTTGAGGGAGCCACGCCTGTAAGAAGTAGACCATATCGACTCAATCCGAAGTATGCAGAGGCAGTAAAAGCAGAGATTACAAAATTAGAAGAAGCGGGTATAATTATTCCAGTAGAACATTCCAGGTGGCTTTCCTCTATGGTTATTGTGCCCAAGAAAAATAGTGGAAAAATAAGAGTATGTGTTGATTTCCGTGCTTTGAATAAAGTGACTATCCAAGATGGATTTCCTCAGCCCTCACAGAGCAAGTGCTTGAGGAAGTAGCTAGTCACACCTTGTATAGTTTCTTGGATGGTTTTAGTGGCTACAACGAGATAGTAATTCACCCTGATGATAGGGACAAAACAGCCTTTGTTACTCCCTGGGGCACTTATGTCTATACTCGTATGGCTTTTGGTTTGAAGAATGCGCCAACTTCATTTAATAGAACGATGTATCTGATATTGAGCAAATGGTTAACAACCTTTCTCCGCATATTTATGGATGACTTTTCAGTATTCTCAGGTACAGATAGAAGGGCAGCAGTTCAAGATTTCCATGATCATTTGGAAAATCTAAAAGAAATTTTTGAGCAATGTCTCAAAACGGGTTTGAAATTGAATCCTGATAAATGTCACTTTTTGGTCACTAAGGGTACTCTTCTTGGTCACATAGTATCCACTGAAGGTATAACTGTTGACCCTGCAAAGGTTACAGCTATTCTTTCTATGCCAATTCCACAAAGCCCAAAGGAAGTGCAAAGTTTCTTGGGCCATGCAGGGTATCACAGAAGATTCATTAGGATGTATTCGGAAATTGCTAAGCCCTTGTCAAGGCTTACCAGTAAAAAGATCCCTTTCTCATGGAGTGCTGAAGCCGACAAAGCATTTTGTGAACTAAAGTTGAGGCTATGTACTGCTCCACTTTTAAGTGTTCCTAAGTGGTCATTGGAATTTCATGTGCATACAGATGCTAGTCTTCATGCTGTTGGTGCAGTTCTAGCTCAACCATCATCTCACAAAGTGGATAGACCTATCTCTTATGCAAGCAGACTACTCAACCAAGCTGAAAGAAATTACAGTACAACGGAAAGAGAAGGTTTGGCTATCGTATTTGCTCTTCAGAAATTTAGACATTATCTCCTTGGTGTACATTTCATTGTTATCTCTGATCATCAGCCCTTGAAATATTTGATAAACAAACCTAGAGTAGCTCGAAGGATTTGGGGATGGTTACTCCTATTTCAGGAATTTAATTTTGATATTCATATTAAGCCAGGGAAAGAGCACTACATGGCAGATCAAGTGTCCAGGATGGCAATGAGTGAAAAGGCAATAGGTATCAATGATGAACTAGGGGATAGCAATCTCTTCCTAGTAACAATTCGGACTGGTGGGTATGATGAAATTCTTCATGTTCTCACTACTAGAAAGATCCCAGAACACTTGACACCTGTAGAAAAAAGAAGATTACTTTTGAAAACCAAAGCCTATTCTCTTATAAATGGTAATTTATATAAATACTATCAGGATGATATCTTGAGAAGGTGTGTCTATCCAGAGGAGGTAAATCTTTTGCTAGAGGCAGCACACAGTGAAGGACACCTAAAGGGGGAAGAATTGGCTCATAGAATCATCCACAAGGGTTTATGGTGGCCTCATATTTTCAAAGATGCAATCAAGTTTGCTAAAGAATGCCACATCTGCCAGAGGTGTGCTCCCACGCCAACCAGATTGAATTTCCAACCACTATAGTCATATCTACCGGATGGCTTCCATTTGAACGATGGGGTCTTGATTTCATAGGGCCAATTAGCCCAACTGGGCAACCAGGAGGTAAAAAGTATATTTTGATGGCCACATGTTATGCCACTTAATGGATAGAGGCTAAAGCTACTGTGGACTGCACGGCTCTGACAGTAGCTAAATTTATGTATAAACGTATTTTCTCAAGATTTGGTTGCCCACTGGAAATTACTAGTGATAGGGGCACACATTTTGTAAATCAATTGCTCCAGTTTATATTTGACAAGTACAAAATCTTCCATAAAAAGTCTTGTGCCTATTACCCAAGGGCAAATGGCCAAGCAGAGAGTTCCAATAAGATTTTGATCGGACTACTTCGCAAATTATCTTTTGATCATCAAAGCTCTTGGCCACTAGCACTAATTGGTGCAATTTGGGCTTTCAGAACCACGAAGAGGGGAACCACAGGCGAGACTCCATTTCGCTTAGTTTATGGGAAAGAGGCATTGGCACCATTTGAGTTTATCATCAGAAAAGAAATAGGAATCAAAACCATTGGAATTGAACCCCCCATTCAGAGATTTGTGGCATTAGAAGAGTATAGAGAAGAGGCAATGCAGAAACTTCTGGTGACACAAGAAGAGCGCAAGAGATTGCATGAAAGGTATCTGAGATCCAATGAAGTTCAGGAAGGGTCTATGGTTTTAGTGCATCAGGTTCCACCAATTCAAACTAAATTGGCACCCAAGTGGATAGGACCTTATAAGGTAATCAAGGTATTGCCACATGGCGCTGTGCATCTGGAAGATCTGTAGGGTAAAAGGATTCCCCTGGTCAACATCTCCAGGGTGAAAAAGTATCTGAATTAGGTCAAAATGGAAGCACTTCATTCCTTGTACATACCGTGTTTCTTTTTTGTAATTGTAGTATAACTGGATCTCTTTGAAATAAGTAAAATAAGGGAGAAATTGCACCAGGGACGGTGCAAAAGCTTGATGTGGGGCTCTGTAGTACTCCATAAGTACCTCCTTTTAGGACTTTCTATAACAGGATGGGCGCATCGATTACAGCATCTGTGAATATCCTATCCATTCCTTCCACAAGATATAACGACGGGCGCCGTGGATAGATGAGATCATTCTCAAACAACAGACGCGAGTTCGAACCCTGCTCTCGGCAATACGTGCATACATATTTATGAAGCATGCTTTTCAAGTCAATAACGCAACGAACAGTCCCCTCCATTCATCCCCTCCATTTGTCCCCCCATTCAACCCCTCCATCCGTCTCCTCCATTCGCCCCCCCCATTCGTCCCCTCCATTCCCCCACCCATCCGTCCCCTCCATTCACCCCCCTCATCCGTCCCCTCCATTCGCCCCCCCCATTCGTCCCCTCCATTTGTCCCCCCCATTCAACCCCTCCATCCGTCCCCTCCATTCGCCCCCCCGCCATTCGTCTCCTCCATTTGTCCCCCCCATTCAACCCCTCCATCCGTCCCCTCCATTCGCCCCGCCCCCCCCCCCCCAATTCGTCCCCTCCATTTGTCCCCCCCATCCGACCCCTCCATTCGCCCCCCCCATTCGTCCCCTCCATTTGTCCCCCCATTCAACCCCTCCATCCGTCCCCTCCATTCGCCACCCCCATTCGTCCCCTCCATTTGTCCCCCCCATTCAACCCCTCCATTCGCCCCCCCCCATTCGTCCCCTCCATTTGTCCCCCCCATTCAACCCCTCCATCCGTCCCCTCCATTCGCCCCCCCATTCGTCCCCTCCATTCGTTCCCCCCATTCAACCCCTCCATTCGTCCCCTCCATTCGCCCCCCCATTCGTCCCCTCCATTTGTGCCCCCCATTCAACCCCTCCATTCGCCCCCCCCCCCCCATTCGTCCCCTCCATTTGTCCCCCCCATTCAACCCCTCCATCCGACCCCTCCATTTGTCCCCCCCATTCAACCCCTCCATCCGACCCCTCCATTTGTCCCCCCCCATTCAACCCCTCCATCCGTCCCCTCCATTCGCCCCCCCATTCGTCCCCTCCAGTTGTCCCCCCCATTCAACCCCTCCATCCGTCCCCTCCATTCGCCCTCCCCATTCGTCCCTTCCATTCGCCCCCCCCATTCGTCCCCTCCATTTGTCCCCCCCATTCAACCCCTCCATTCGCCCCCCCCATTCGTCCCCTCCATTTGTCCCCCCCATTCAACCCCTCCATTCGTCCCCTCCATTTGCCCCCCCATTCGTCCCCTCCATTTGTCCCCCCCATTCAACGCCTCCATTCGTCCCCTCCATTCGCCCCCCCCATTCGTCCCCTCCATTTGTCCCCCCCATTCAACCCCTCCATTCGCCCCCCCCATTCGTCCCCTCCATTTGTTCCCCCCATTCAACCCCTCCATCCGTCCCCTCCATTCGCCCCCCCCCCATTCGTCCCCTCCATTTGTCCCCCCCATTCAACCCCTCCATTCGCCCCCCCCATTCGTCCCCTCTATTTGTCCCCCCCATTCAACCCCTCCATCCATCCCCTCCATTCGCCCCCCCCATTCGTCCCCTCCATTTGTCCCCCCCATTCAACCCCTCCATTCGTCCCCTCCATTCACCCCCCCATTCGTCCCCTCCATTTGTCCCCCCCATTCAACCCCTCCATTCGCCCCCCCCCCCCCCATTCGTCCCCTCCATTTGCTCCCCCATTCAACCCCTCCATCCGTCCCCTCCATTGGCCCCCCCATTCGTCCCCTCCATTTGTCCCCCCCATTCAACCCCTCCATTCGTCCCCTCCATTTGCCCCCCCCCCCCCATTCGTCCCCTCCATTTGTTCCCCCCATTCAACCCCTCCATTCGCCCCCCCCCCATTCGTCCCCTCCATTTGTTCCCCTCATTCAACCCCTCCATCCGTCCCCTCCATTCGCCCCCCCATTCGTCCCCTCCATTTGTCCCCCCCATTCAACCCCTCCATTCGGCCCCCCCATTCGTCCCCTCCATTTGTCCCCCCATTCAACCCCTCCATCCGTCCCCTCCATTCGCCCCCCCCCATTCGTCCCCTCCATTTGTCCTGCCCATTCAACCCCTCCATTCGTCCCCTCCATTCACCCCCCCCCACATTCGTCCCCTCCATTTGTCCCCCCCATTCAACCCCTCCATTCGCCCCCCCCCCCCATTCGTCCCCTCCATTTGTCCCCCCCATTCAACCCCTCCATCCGTCCCCTCCATTCGCCCCCCCCATTCGTCCCCTCCATTTGTCCCCCCCCATTCAACCCCTCCATCCGTCCCCTCCATTCGCCCCCCCCCCCCCCATTCGTCCCCTCCATTTGTCCCCCCCATTCAACCCCTCCATCCGTCCCCTCCATTCGCCCCCCCCATTCGTCCCCTCCGCTCACCCCCAACCCCAACCCCAACCCCAACCCCAACCCCAAACCGCCTCAACGCTCCACAAACCTCCGCGAGTCATCGGCGTCACTCAATTTTGGCCAGCCTACGAAAAAAAAAAGGGGAATGCTCACCATTATCCTTGGAGGTTGCCGCTGCGCTTCATGGGAATTCAACTCAGATCTAGACATTGAGAGGCGGATGGCCTATCCAAGGCGCCCGTCAATTTTTGTTGGATATATGAGGCAAGATAAGCTAGACAAAGTGTATGTAATTTTGGATGGATAATTGGAGGACCATTTCTTAACCAAACCCTACAGTGTTATATATCGTTGGAAAGCTCTGAACGAGTACTTTTCATTGGTGTAATAATAACTTTGAAATCTTGGATCAATTTTTTACCACACCCCAAAAAATCCCCACAACTCCTCATAACTCACCCCCTATTCCCACCCAACCAACAAACCCCACAAACCCCACAACCCCCACACAACTCCACACCCCTCCACAACTCTCCACAAACCCCATAATCTCTCTCAAATCCCCACAACTCACCTCCCACACCGCTCACTTAATATGAAGGATCAAAAGCTACTACGAAAAATTAGGTAAAGGATGGGCTTCTCAAGGTCATTCAAATATCACGGGCGACACAAAATGAGGATCTCAGTTTGCATTCAAAAGTGACAGTAAAGGTGTAAGTGATAAAAGTAAAAGTGGTGCAATGAGTGTTGCCGCCAACGATTCATGACGACTGCCTATTTTTGAGGATTCAATTCAAATCAAGGGAATATTTGACCTACCCCCTAATTTTGGGAGATCAACCGGTGCGTGATCAATGGATGTGAAGATTCGGCAAGGCTCTCTTGACCTATGGAGGCCTATAAAAGCAATGGATTTTTGCTCATTGGGGTACAAAAATTTTAGAGATACAGTGGTTCGTGCGTACGTGCAGAAGTCCTCTCTTACACTTGGTGGTTTCAAGTCTATTGTAGGAGCTACTCTGTAGTGTGTATACAGAGTGTAGGCTTCTCAGTGGAGGGCTATGAGCACTATAGTGTAAGAGAGTAGCTTGGATTTATTTTCTTTTCTGTGAGTCAGTGTGTTGATTAATCTCTATTCTCTTGAGAAATTATACCATTTGGATTGCTCCGAGTTAGCCTGCAAATCAGTGGCCCCTTATGCTGATCTGTTGTATTGGAGTTAATACTTTTAGGGTGGCTTGGCAGCCCTAAGCTTGCACTTTTGAACATCACTCTGCCCAACCTTGTAATCGTCTGATTCGAATCAAGAAGTGTATGGTCTTCCTTGGTCATTGGTTGTCCATATTTTCTGAAGTATTTACCACTCTGTGCAATCCGTGTTATCTACCTGCTCACAGAAATGTTAAAGGGTATACTTCCCTAAAGAGAACCCCCCTTGAGTAGGTGATGTACTGGACATGTTTAGTTTTCATTCTCCACTTTTGTTAGAAGCGGATACCCCAGTACCTCCTCTACAGTCTCCAACCCAAATACAAGAGGTGGTTTTAGAGAACACAAAAGAGGAAGAGGCCAAGGCCACATGCATAAAAACAAGAACATAGTGCAAGAGGAGGCTTAGACACAAAAGCAAAACATTCTTATGGCTATGCATACAAAAAAACACAACATAAAGGTAAACAAGAACTTGGTATGAAGATAGTGGTTGCTCAGACCACCTTAGTCATAATATTAATTTTTTCATGAACTTGCACAAGATGTAGTATATATTAGTGATTGTCCACTTAATGCTCATATAACACTTAGAGATATTTTTTTTTCTATTATTACAAGAAATCGTATTTAAGTTCGTGAGTATGTATGTATGTATGTATGTATGTATGTATGTATAAATCTATGTATGTATGTATGTATGTATCTATGTATGTATTTATGTATGTATGTATGTATGCATGCATGCTTGCATGTATGTATGCATGCTTCCATGTATGTATGCATGCTTCCATGTATGTATGTACATATGTATGGATGCATGCATGTGTGTATGTATGTATGTATATGTGTGTGTGTATGTATTGTTGAAAATGAAACTCCAGCCTTCAAAGCATATAAACCTCTTTGATTGATGACACTTGGAGAAATGTGAGGCAAGATTCCGAGCACAAGAATTTGTATTCAAAGTAGTTAAGCAAATTTTTAGATATTTGAAGGGAACTTCCAATTATGCTATGGTATAGTCCTCATATTTATTACTTTAATGTTTTTCATATTTTTTGGGGGAGGTAAAAAGGACTCATGAATAAGGACAAGTGACTAGAGAGATTCATTTGAAGTTTTACGGGTTATTAAATCTAGCACCATTATGACATTGAAGGGGGATTGCTAGAAACAACATCAATATGTCCAAACTCAAGCTACAGCACGTCAACGTGTATATTTTGTATAAGAATTTTGAAGAAAGATTTTGATCATTGTGGTTATGATAAACAACTTGTAAATTAGAGATGTGGTTCGAAACCCCATTAGCAGCACCAGTGGTAGATTCTAAAATAGATTTTGCATGAAAATGTTTTTTGTGAAGCTTTTTTTCATGCTTTGTCGATTATCGAGGAGAGTTGAATTGATTTTTTTAAGGTTGATAGTGCTTTTCAAGATTGGTTTTGGTATAAGGGGATCTGTTACTATATAAAGAGAGCATTGGCTCATAGTTTGTGGATCACTCAATAACACAAGGAACTCAAGCTACAGAAAAGCTTTGGAGAGACCAAGGAGGAGTTACGAGTAGCTATGATCTACTTTTGGGTTTATTTGGAGGAGCTACTATCATCCAACCATCAGCATCACTTGCTAAGTTACTATGAGTAACAAGTCTATTTTTATCCTACTTGTTCATTCACTAGTTTTTGATTTAGGATAATCAGAATTAGAGTTATCCATATTCTCCATTTTTTGACACACACATACTCTTCATATCTGCTTAGGCACTTTACACACAATTTCCTATATCTAGTTCCTATTTCTGCCTAGATTCAGATATTGTCAGTTTGTATCATATTCACACATTGTAATATGAAATTCATATAAAAATAGTGTAGGTGAGCATTCTGGCTTATCCTACCATCTCTAAAAGCTTTTCTACTCTCTCTCCATCTTTCACTCGTCTATTTTTTTAGTATTAAGGTGTGTATGCTAAGGTTCATGTGTTCAAAGATCCTATAAATATGTGATTATTGTTATTGAGGCCCATCCCACTTCCAAAAGGAAGGTGGAAGTTCTTATTATTCTCAATACATTATTCAAGGAAAAATCTTTATACTTCATCAAAAATAGAGCATGACATAGAGGAAAATTGAGAGAGGAAGAATTGGAAGATACAACATCAATGCAAGAGGAAGAGAAGCTCAAGAAAATCAATCAAACGAGCAAGGTAAGTTTACGTTTAATGTTTTTGGTAAATTTCGTCATTATTCCAAGGATTGCGCCTCCAACCCAAATACAAGAGGTGGTTTTAGAGGACACAAAAGAGGAAGAGGCCAAGGCCACATGCATAAAAACAAGAACATAGTGCAAGGGGAGGCTTAGACACAAAAGCAAAACATTCTTACGGCTATGCATACAAAAAAACACAACATAAAGGTAAACAAGAACTTGGTATGAAGATAGTGGTTGCTCAGACCACCTTAGTCATAATATTAATTTTTTCGTGAACTTACACAAGATGTAGTATATATTAGTGATTGTCCACTTAATGCTCATATAACACTTAGAGATATTTTATTTTTTCTATTATTACGAGAAATCTTATTTAAGTTCGAGAGTATGTATGTATGTATGTATGTATGTATGTATGTATGTATGTATGTATGTATATATGTATGTATGTATGTATTTATGTATGTATGTATGTATGTATGTATGTATGTATGTATGTATGTATGTATGTATGTATAAATGTATGTATGTATGTATGTATGTATGTATGTATGTATTTATGTATATATGTAGGCATGTATGCATGCTTGCATGTATGTATTCATGCTTCCATGTATGTATGCTTGCTTGCATGTATGTATGCATGCTTCCATGTATGTATGCTTGCTTGCATGTATGTATGCATGCTTCCATGTATGTATGTACATATGTATGGATGCATGCATGTGTGTATGTAAGTATGTATATGTGTGTGTGTGTATGTATTGTTGAAAATGAAACTCCAGCCTTCAAAGCATATAAACCTCTTTGATTGATGACACTTGGAGAAATGTGAGGCAAGATTCCGAGCACAAGAATTTGTATTCAAAGTAGTTAAGCAAATTTTTAGATATTTGAAGGGATCTTCCAATTATGCTTTGGTATAGTCTTCATATTTATTACTTTAATATTTTTCATATTTTTTTGGGGGAGGTAAAAAGGACTCATGAATAAGCACAAGTGACTAGAGAGATTCATATGAAGTTTTACGGGTTATTAAATCTAATACCATTATGACATTGAAGGGGGATAGCTAGAAACAACGTCAATATTTCCAAACTCAAGCTACAACAGGTCAAAGTGTATATTTTGTATAAGAATTTTGAAGTAAGATTTTGATCATTGTGGTTATGATAAACAACCTGTAAATTAGAGATGTGGGTCGAAACACCATTAGCAGCACCAATGGTAGATTCTAAAATAGATTTTGCATGAAAATGTTTTTGTGAAGCGTTTTTTCATGCTTTGTCGATTATCGTGATAGTGCTTTTCAAGATTGGTTTTGGTATAAGGGGATCTGTTACTATATAAAGAGAGCATTGGCTCATAGTTTGTGGATCACTAAATAACACAAGGAACTCAAGCTACAGACAAGCTTTGGAGAGATCAAGGAGGAGTTACGAGTAGCTATGATCTACTTTTGGGTTTATTTAAAGGAGCTACTATCATCTAACCATCAGCATCACTTGCTAAGTTACTATAAGTAACAAGTATATGTTTATCCTACTTGTTCATTCACTAGTTTTTGATTTAGGATAATCAAAATTAGAGATTGCTATAAAAGAGTTCTAAACTATCCATATTCTCCATATTTTGACACACACATACTCTTCATATTTGCTTAGGTATTTTACACACAATTTTCTATATCTAGTTCCTATTTCTGCCTAGATTCAGATATTGTCAGTTTGTATCATATTCACACATTGTAATATGAAATTCATATAAAAATAGTGTAGGTGAGCATTTTAGCTTATCATACCATCTCGAAAAGCTTTTCTACTCTCTGTCTCTCTATCTTTCACTCATCTATTCTTTTAGTATTAAGGTGTGTATGCTAAGGTTCATGTGTTCGAAGATCCTATAAATATGTGATTATTGTTATTGAGGCCCACCCCACTTCCAAAAAGAAGGTGGAAGTTCTTATTATTCACAATACATTATTCAGGGAAAAATCTTTATACTTCATAAAAAATAGAGCATGACATAGAGGAAATTTGACAGTGGAAGAATTGGAAGATACAACATCAATGCAAGAGGAAGAGAAGCTCAAGAAAATCAATCAAACGAGCAAGGTAAGGTTACGTTTAATGTTTTTGGTAAATTTGGTCATTATGCCAAGGATTGCGTCTCCAACCCAAATACAAGAGGTGGTTTTAGAGGACACAAAAGAGGAAGAGGCCAATGCCACATGCAAAAAAACAAGAACATGGTGCAAGAGGAGGCTTAGACACAAAAGCAAAACATTCTTATGGCTATGCATACAAAAAAACACAACATAAAGGTAAACAAGAACTTGGTATGTAGATAGTGGTTGCTCAACCCACCTTAGTCATAATATGAATTTTTTCGTGAACTTACACAAGATGTAGTATATATTAGTGATTGTCCACTTAATTCTCATGTAACACTTAGAGATATTTTATTTACAAGAAATCTTATTTAAGTTTGAGAGTATGTATGTATGTATGTATGTATGTATGTATGTATGTATGTATGTATGTATAAATGTATGTATGTATGTATCTATGTATGTATTTATGTATATATGTATGTATGTATGCATGCTTGCATGTATGTATGCATGCTTCCATGTATGTATGTACATATGTATGGATGCATGCATGTGTGTATGTATGTATGTATATGTGTGTGTGTATGTATTGTTGAAAATGAAACTCCAACCTTCAAAGCATATAAACCTCTTTGATTGATGACAGTTGGAGAAATGTGAGGCAAGATTCCGAGCACAAGAATTTGTATTCAAAGTAGTTAAGCAAGTTTTTAGATATTTGAAGGGAACTTCCAATTATGCTATGGTATAGTCTTCATATTTATTACTTTAATGTTTTTCATATTTTTTTGCGGGAGGTAAAAAGGACTCATGAATAAGCACAAGTGACTAGAGAGATTCATATGAAGTTTTACGGGTTATTAAATCTAGTACCATTATGACATTGAAGGGGGATTGCTAGAAACAACGTCAATATGTCCAAACTCAAGCTACAACACGTCAAAGTGTATATTTTGTATAAGAATTTTGAAGAAAGATTTTGATCATTGTGGTTATGAAAAACAACTTGTAAAGTAGATATGTGGGTCGAAACCCCATTAGTAGCACCAGTGGTAGATTCTAAAATAGATTTTGCATGAAAATGTTTTTGTGAAGCTTTTTTCATGCTTTGTCGATTATCGAGGAGAGTTGAATTTATTTTTTTAAGATTGATAGTGCTTTTCAAGATTGGTTTTGGTATAAGGGATCTGTTACTATATAATGAGAGCATTGGCTCATTGTTTCTGGATCACTCAATAACTCAAGGAACTCAAGCTACAGACAAGCTTTGGAGAGATCAAGGAGGAGTTACGAGTAGCTATGATCTACTTTTGGGTTTATTTGGAGGAGCTACTATCATCCAACCATCAGCATCACTTGCTAAGTTACTATGAGTAACAAGTCTATTTTTATCCTACTTGTTCATTCACTAGTTTTTGATTTAGGATAATCAGAATTAGAGATTGCTATAAAAAAGTTCTAAACTATCCATATTCTCCATATTTTGACACACACATACTCTTCATATCTGCTTAGGCACTTTACACACAATTTCCTATATCTAGTTCCTATTTCTGCCTAGATTCAGATATTGTCAGTTTGTATCATATTCACACATTGTAATATGAAATTCATATAAAAATAGTGTAGGTGAGCATTCTAGCTTATCATACCATCTCGAAAAGCTTTTCTGCTCTCTCTCTATCTTTCACTCATGTATTTTTTTAGTATTAAGGTGTGTATGCTAAGGTTAATGTGTTCGAAGATCCTGTAAATATGTGATTATTGTTATTGAGGCCCAACCCACTTCCAATAAGAAGGTGGAAGTTCTTATTATTCTCAATACATTATTCAAGGAAAAATCTTTATATCTCATAAAAAATAGAGCATGACATAGAGGAAATTTGACAGTGGAAGAATTGGAAGATACAACATCAATGCAAGAGGAAGAGAAGCTCAAGAAAATCAATCAAACGAGCAAGGTAAGTTTACATTTAATGGTTTTGGTAAATTTGGTCATTATGCCAAGGATTGCGGCTCCAACCCAAATACAAGAGGTGGTTTTAGAGGACACAAAAGAGGAAGAGGCCAAGGCCACATGCATAAAAACAAGAACATAGTGCAAGAGGAGGCTTAGACACAAAAGCAAAACATTCTTATGGCTATGCATACAGAAAAACACAACATAAAGGTAAACAAGAACCTTGTATGAAGATAGTGGTTGCTCAAACCACCTTAGTCATAATATGAATTTTTTCGTGAACTTACACAAGATGTAGTGATTGTCCACTTAATGCTCATTTAACACTTACATATATTTTATTTTTTCTATTATTACAAGAAATCTTATTTAAGTTCGAGAGATTAAGGACAATGGAGTGAAAGTGAATTTTGATAATAATTACTGGAAGTCTTATTAGAAGAACAATGAGACTTTTGTTCTAAGAGGACAGAAGGTAAATAGATTTTATACTTATGATGTGAAAGTTTGAGATTATGCAAGTTATATATTGATCAATGGCACTTAGGTTAGTCACTTGGATTTATGGCATAAGAGATTAGGACTATAAGTGTTGGATGAATGAAGGATATTACAAAAAACACCTTGGTTTAAGCTCTACCACAACGACCTAAGTGAGATTTGGATTATGTTTGTGAAGCAAGTCATTTTCGAAAACATGTACATCAAGGTCCTTTTTCAAAAGCACTTCCATTGCAAAGTGGAGGTATTTTGGACTTGATTTCTATTGATGTATGGGCTCCATCCCAAGAAGAGTCGATGGAAAGTATCAAGTACTATGTACATAACCTTTATTGATGACTTCTCAAAGTTTATGTTCATTGACTTTATGAAATACAAATAAAAAATATTTGATATGTTCAAGACATTTAAGACATTGGTTGAAAAGAAAAAAGGGAGAGGCATAAGAAGGTTGAGATTAGATGGAAGAGGTGACTAGTTTTCTCATCACTTTCTTGCAGGTTTGGAGGAAGAAGGAATTAAGAAGGAGACTAAAAATAGAAACACATGTCAACAAAATGTGTTCGTCCAAAAGAAGAAACTATTGTATCTTGGAGATGGGTAGGTGCATGTTAAATGAAAAGGACTTGCCACTCGCATTTTGGGCTAACACATGCAATATCAGAGTTTATGTGATGAACATCATTCCACCTATTCAAAGTCATGTACAAAAAACACCTTATGAAGTGTTTTATGGATCAAAACTAGATGTTTCTAATTTAAAATTTGTTGGAAGCATATGCTTTGTTCATGTTCCACAACACTTCAGTTCAAAGTTGGATCTAAGGTCACCAAAAAAGAATCATTAATATGGTAGATGGGCAACCAAGATATAGATGTGTCAACCAAGAGATCAGAGAGGTAATTGTTTTGAGAGATGTCATTTTTTATGAGGCTAAATCTTGGTTTAAGCATTACATATAGGTAGATGAAGAAGAAAATACAAGAATTCATGAAGAAGATCCAAGTTCTTGTCAAACCGCACATGAAGAACTAACTCCCCCAAATCAAAGGTTGAAGAAACTTTTGGATTTTCTTTCAAAGGAAATTGAGTCATAAGAAGAAGAAAGTAAAGTATCTACATCAAGAGGAACCCAGTCAAAGGCAAGAAAAGCATGGTGGGACTAAAAGTCAATCAAGGTATCCAGTAAAAGAAAGAAGGTAGAAAGGTAGCCAAAAGGATTTTTTGATCATGATTATATGGCAAAACTTTTTGAAGAGTAGGAGCCAACATCTTATAAACAAGCATCAAAGGTAAAGAAATGGGTTACGGCAATGGATGAAGAAATGGTAGCCTTGTATAAGAAACATTTTGGCTGTTGATGGGAGGATTCAAATTCAAATTTAATTAGTGATTTGTCTTGCTTGAATGTTTGCTTTATGAGGCTCCATGTGGCATCCATATGATGATCCAAATTAGAAGAACGTTAATGCTTGTATTTCAACAACATAAAAGGTAAAGAAATGGGTTAAGGCAATGGATGAAGAAATGGTAGCCTTGTATGAGAAATAATAGATGGAATTCAGCTCCAAGGCAATTAAACATGAAGATAATCAGTAACAAATAGGTGCACAAGATCAAGAGAAAGAATGATGGTTTTGCAAGTAGATATAAAGCAAGGCTTGTTTGTAAATGTTATGCACAAAGTTATGGGATCAATTATGATGAGATATTTTCTCCCATTGTGAATATATCGACAATAAGGACATTCATCTATTGTCGCCATGAGCAAGGTATGGAATCTTTATCACTTAGATATCCAAAATGCATTTCTCAATGGTGATTTTAAAGACGATATGTACCATAGCAAGTGGATGGTTATGAAGATTCCAAGAACCATGCACATGTACGGAAAATCTCGAAAGCAATATATGGTGTTAAATATGCTCGAAGGGTTGAGAATTCTAGATTCGCAAGTTTCTTGAAAAGCGGTGATATAGGTGCTCTAATGCAAATACTTGTTTCTATGTTAAAGTTGAAGGATGATTGATTGTTTATGTCTTAGTTTCTGTGGATGATTTGATAGTAACAAGAAATGATGAAGGTGAAATAGCAAGGATCAAAGCACAACTTGGGTCTGAATTTAAAATTTTAGATTTAGGACAATTGACATACATTATTGGAGTGGAAATTATGGTAAAAGAAAATGGTGTATATCTTCTACAAAGAAAGTATGTTTCAGATCTTTTGAAGAAATATACCATGGAGCATTGCAAGAGTATCAGTAATCCAATGGAACCCAATGTGAACTATAGTGTTGAAGATGGTGAACCTTTACAAGATCCACGAATGTAAGGCCTTTCATTGGTCACTTCTATATGCAACTTTAACAAGGTAGGAAATTACATTTAGTGTAAGTATGTTGTCTTAGTTTTTAAATAAACCCACTAGTGTACATATGCAAGAAACAAAACAGAGTCTTGAGATATTTGAAAGGTACTTTAGATGAATGTTTGGGCTATACATGTCCTGAATTTATGGATCTGAAAGCATACAATGATGTAGATTGGGTTGGAAATTAGGATGATAGAAGGAGTACATGGGGATATTTGATATTTGAAGGTAATAACTTGGTTTCATGGATCTCTAAAAAATAGCATACAATAGCACTTTCAAGCACGTAACCTTAATATAGGAGTCTTAGAAATGTATCCTATGAGATTATATGGTATTTGAAGATTTATGAATATATGAAGATATCTACATCACTTCCATTACTCTTTAGAGATAATGTAAATTCATTAAAACTTGCATCTAGTCCAGCGTACCATATCAAGAACCAAACACATTGAAGTACAGTAGCATTACATCGGAGAGAAGGTGGTAAGTGAATGTTGAGGGCTATTGTAGTGTGTGTCATCTTATCTGCCTTAGTATTTGTGGTTGTCTTGGTTCTATTCATTGTAGCATTTGCTGGAAAAATGTAGTTAACATGTCATTCCAACCATTTGTAGTCCTTTCTTTTTTTAAAAAGAAAATGAAGGTTTGGCCGAGGCCTACTCCCCCGGGCTTCAACTTTGAAATTGCAACTGTAATTTGTAGCCTTTTCTTGGCTCCAATGTATGTCTTCCATCAGTAATTCCACTTTCTTATTCTTATGTGCTAAAAAAAAAGCGTTCCACTTAATGCGTGTGCGCTTGTGCTTGAACTGAATACTAAGCAACATCTTTGAAGTAAAAGTTTGTGTCGATGGAAGCTCGATATGTGAGCGTAATTGACCATAGCGACAAGCCTTCCCGCTATTGTTTCATGGCCTCGTGACTCAGTGGGGGAGGGGAAGGTCGACGACTCATCGTGAATGGTATAAATTTAGCATGACGTTTGGAA
Organism: Ceratopteris richardii; assembly: GCA_020310875.1. NCBI lineage: Eukaryota > Viridiplantae > Streptophyta > Polypodiopsida > Polypodiales > Pteridaceae > Ceratopteris > Ceratopteris richardii. Next base: position 4,153,516 of record CM035440.1, read on the forward strand.
AGATTTGCTATACACCTTGTGGTGCTGCTGCTGCATAGAGAGAGAGAGAGAGGCCATGGGTGGTCTTGCGTTATTCTCGACTATGATAGTGTCCGATGGTAGGCATATTTGGATTAAAGCTCGTCAATGAGAGAGAGAGAGAGGCTATGGATCATCATGTGTTACTCTCAACTATGATAATGTTGCTGTTGAGTGTCTTATCTGGTGTGATGGTACGAGCGTCGGATTGAAGCTCGTGACATAGAGAGAGAGAGAGAGAGGCTATGCTTCGTCTTGCGTTATTCTCGACAATGATAATGTTGTTATGGTTCGTCTTGCGTTGTTCTCGACTATGATAATTGTTGTGCATCCGTTTTAAGAAAATACCTTTTGTTTAAGAACCATTCTTTTAGCACTTTAGATATTAGCCATTATTTTCATAAAAAGGGTCATTAAAAGTTGACCACTCTTTTAGTGCTTTAAAATAGCATCCGTTATTTTTGTGAAAAAGTTGTTGAGCAATTTTTTAGTTATTATCCATTCCTTTAGTACTTTAAATATTCTTCACTACTTTTGTACAAGAAAATCATTGGCATATATTCATTCCCAAAACTCTATATAAGGAGCTTAGGAATTCATTTTTGTACAGTGTTGTTGATACTCCATCATTCTGAATATAAAGACATTTTTTTGTACAAAGAACTTCTCTTGTTTTATCTAGTCTTGTGCGTCTACTCTACTCTATCATCTTTGTAGTCTATGCTATTCTCTGCTTCCCTTCATGCTTCCATTTATGCTACTTCTTGAACTTCCTTTATTCTACATTGGTATCAGAGGGAGGTTGATGCATCAAAGGTGCTATACATGATGTATATGCATAAGATGCAACACCAATAAGCTGATAATTTGCAAGTACCTCAAGTACCTTCGTTTAGAATTACCTTCTTTTAGGATGGCTAACAGAAATAGCCAAATAGAAAAATTGAGTAAAACCAACTATCAAGCCTGGCGTTTTTGCATCTCTGCATATCTTATGGGTAGGAATTTGTATGGTCTCATTAGTTGTACGGAACCTCAACCGGACTTGCGTGATCAAAATCCAACACCACAGCAAGTCCGAGAATATCAGAGGTGGAATGAGCGTGACAAGAAGGTAATCTTTGTACTGTCACAAAATATTGAGTCGAGCATGATAGGAAACATAGAGGACTTGAGAACAAGCAAGGAGATTTGGGAAGCATTAGAGCGACTCTTCTCAACAACCACAAAGGCACGACAAATTCAATTGAGTCAGTAAATGATTATGTTTTAAAAATTAAGCAGATCGTCGATGCACTTGCTTCAATTTCGTACATAGTTGAAGATGATGATTTAGTTGCATTTGTTTTAAATGGTTTAAAAGAAGATGAAAAATGGAAAGCTTTTACAACTTCTGTATTTGTGAGAGCGGAGTTGCCTGATTTTGATGAGTTGGTTTCACTTATGATAACAGAAGAAATTAATATTAATGGTGGACAGTCTATGCAGAAAGGGAGTGTAGGTCATGCACTTTATGCAGGAAATCAACGTGGTCGAAGAGGTGGCAGAAGAGGAACTTTCAGAGGTCGTGGAGGTTGAAATGAGACAAACAATAATTATGATGCTCGTAGCTCGGATATGAATATGCGTGGTAGTGGGAGATATTCCTACCGTGGCAGAGGACGTAATGGGTATCAAGGTAATTCAGGTATAACATGTTATAATTGTGGTAAGGCTGGTCATATATCTCGTGAGTGTTGGCATAATCAAGGGTGAGATGGATATACAAGGAAAAATCATACACAAGATCATTTTGTTCAGGAACAAAATCATGAAAATGTACTAATGATGAATGTGAATATAGATGCAACTCATAGCAATGATATATGGTATGTTGACAGTGGATGTAGTAATCATATGAGAAATAATGTTGATTGGTTTGCTAATTTACATGCACCTTTGTTTGATGGCAAAGTTGAAACAGGTGACAGTTCAATGCATCATATACCACAAGTTGGAGATGTAAGACAATAGTTACGCAATATAACACAGGAGCAATAGCAGAGAAGATAACAGATATAGGAGAATCTCAACAATTTTCTACTAGCAGCAAGTACAAAGATGATGGCGTTGTCCACCCGTGCACTCTCAAGGTAGAGCTTAAATGGTGATCTAGACAACTCTAGATAGGGAGATACAAGGTAGAGGTATGCTGGCTCAACTCAATGTCTTAGGTAGTGCAGAAGTCATGTATATATAGGATCATGGGTGGCCTGCCATGGACGGCTATACATGGGCGGTAGGGCGTGGGCGGCCACCGCCCGCGTAATTGCTATACACGGCTTAGACTGGTTGAACCGACCTAACAAATATAAATGATTTCTGACTCCGACAGGGAATATTCCATGGGGACCCTGGTAACTCCCTTTCCTTATAATATCTTACATGGTCCAATATGACCTTCATCCAACATTCAAGTTGGGATTCCCATCAATTGGGTAATGCACGCTTGGCTTCTCCTCATAAAGGGAGCCTTACAAAATGTGCATACAATCATGAGGGGTAGACATTGATCATACTCTAACACCCCCCCTCAATGTTTACCGATGATAAATCAAGTAGGTCTCGGTCCTATGCCCATCTGTTGAAGATGCTTGTTGAGCTGCTCTCTTCCAAGTGCTTTAGTGAATATGTCAGCACAATTTGCCTCTGTTGGGCAATATTCTAGCTCCACAATTTCATCTTCAATTAGCTCACGAATGTAATGGTACTGTACTTCTATGTGCTTGGTGCGAGCATGAAATAGTGGGTTCTTTGCAATAGCCATACAACTTTGATTATCACACTTGAGTACAATTGGCATATTTGATGGAAAGCCTATATCTGCAAGAATTCTCCTTAACCAGACTGCCTCACAAGAAGCAAAACAAGCTGCTTTGTACTCTGCTTCAGTGGAGGAGAGTGCGAGAGTTGGTTGCTTCCTACTTACCCAAGAAAATATTCCTGAACCAAGTGAGAAACAATATCCAGAAACTGATTTTCTAGAATCACAATCTCCAGCCCAATCTGAATCACAATATCCTTGGAGTGTATCACCTGTGGTATACAAAATACCAAAATCCAAGGTTCCTGCAATGTACCTTAGAATTCGCATTCCAGCATTCCAGTGACTCTCCTTAGGTTTGTTGGAAAACCTGCTTAACACTCCAACAGCATAGCAAATGTCTGGTCTAGTGTTGCACAGAAAAATAAGACTTCCAACGAGCTTCCTATACTTCTTAGCATCTACATCAGGCATGTTATCATCCATAGATAGCTTATGATTTACCTCCATAGGTGTGCTAGTTGGTTTGCAGTCCATCATTCCAAATGCCTTGAGAATTTCTTTGGAATATTTTTGTTGTGAGATGAAAATGCCATCCTTCCTTTGCCATACTTCAATTCCCAGACAAAAATGGAGTAGACCTAAGTCTGTCATTTCAAACTCAGTTCCCAAGCTGATCCGAGTTTGATTGATGAGTTCCTGATGATCTCCTGTAATGATCAAATCATCTACATATACAATGACAACAACTAGCTTGCTATCCCTTTTCGTTACATACAAGTTAGCATCAGAAGTACTTCTTTCAAAACCCATATTTTTGAAAAAATGATCAATTCGTTGGTACCAAGCCCGTGGAGCTTGCTTAAGTCCATACAAAGCTTTCTTCAACCTGCAAACTTTATTTTCTGAATTGGGCACCTCAAAACCTAGTGGTTGAGATACATATACCTCCTCCTTGAGGTGACCATTCAAAAATGCAGATTTGACATCCATCTGGAAAATAGGCCAAGACTTTTGTGCAGCTACTGCAAGTACTGTCCGAATAGTTGTCATGCGTGCTGTTGGTGCAAAAGTTTCTTGAACATCAAATCCTTCAATCTGTGAAAAACCCTGTGCAACTAATCGTGCCTTATACTTTTCTAATGTTCCATCAGCTTTATACTTAGCTTTCCAAATCCATTTAGTACCTATTACCTTCTTCTTTGGCGGCAAGTCGACTAGATCCCATGTATCATTTTTGAGTATACTATCATACTCAGACTGCATTGCCGCTCTCCAATCTGGATCATCAATGGCTTCTTCAATGGTGGTAGGTTCCTTTATCGAACCCATGATATCTGCCATTAGAGCCATGTTAACAATGTGTTCTGAGGCTCTTCTTTGCTCCTCTATTCTCTTTGATCTTTGTAATCCATCCGATGATGATTCTGGTGCATCTACATGTGGATTGTGATCATCAAAGAGCTGTTGTGCCCACTTCGGTAGTGGCTTACGCTGTGCAGCTACAATTGGTTGGCTTTTTATTGAGGAAATTTCTCCATCAGATGTTTCCTCCTCCTCAACTTTAACCTGTCTTTTGATAGGCACAAGGTGAGATATTTCTCCGTTTGATGAGATAGTAGATTTACCTTTATCTTCTACTAAGTGTGGTCGTTCATCAAACACCACATCTCGGCTGACAAAAATCTTCCTTGCCTCAGGATCCCATAACCTGTATGCTTTAGACTCTTCACTATATCCTAGGAAGACACACTTTTTGCTTTTCGAATCCAACTTTGATCTTGTTGAATCAGGAATATGTGCATAACAGAAACAACCAAAAATTCTGAAATGCAAAACTGAAGGCTTTTTACCAGAATATGCTTCTTGAGGAGTCATCCCCTTCAGAGCTTTTGTGTAGCTTCGATTGAGGATGTAGACTGCTGTATTGACTGCTTCTGCCCAGAATGAATCAGGCATGTCTTGAGCCTTTAACATACAACGAGCCATTTCAACTACTGTCCTGTTCCTGCGCTCAACAACGCCATTTTGTTGAGGTGTATGAGCTGTGGTAAGTTGCCTTTTCACACCATGCTCCTTACAGTAATTGTTGAATTCTGTTGACAAGAATTCACCTCCTCTATCTGTTCTAAATTTCTTTAGTTTCCTTCCTGATTCACTTTCTACATACTTATGCCACGCTTTAAATTTTTCAAAAGCATCAGCCTTCTCTCGAATGAAATAAACCCACATCTTTCTACTATAATCGTCGACTAACAGCAAGAAGTAGAAAGATCCTCCTAAAGCAGGTGTAGACATTTTACCGCAGAGATCAGCATGTACCAACTCTAGAGGAGCTTGAGATCGATTGCTGGTCTCTCTTGGAAATGCCTTTCGTTGTTGCTTGCCCATCATAGAAGCTTCACAAGGTTCCTGCAACTCTGAAAATGCAGGCAAATGAGCAACCATCCCTGTTCGTTGCATCTCCTTCAAAACTGCAAATCCGAGATGCCCAAATCGTTGGTGCCATAACCTGCTTACATCTTTATCTTCTGTAGCAGTTAAAGCACTTAACTCATACAAGTTATCCCGTCGTGTGCCTTTACCTACAACATTACCTGATGAATCCATGATTTCCGCACCACTCTTATTGAAGTGAACTTCGAGTCCACGATCTGTTATTGCAGAAACTGACAACAAATTTCTTTTGAGTGTAGGTACATAGAGAACATCGGATAACTTTTTCTCAACACCTGGAGAAGTGATAAAAGAGATGGTTCCAGTTCCTTCAGCTGGACACTTGGAGTCGTTTCCCACCACTACATTGATGGATTCCCGCAGAGGCACTAGGGAACTATACCAATCCTTTTTACTAGTCATATGGCGAGAAGCTCCACTATCTAAAATCCATGGCTCATCAACACGAGCTTGAGCAGATGAACATACCTCTTCAATAGCTACCCAAAGTTCCAGCTCTGTGTTGTTTGCAGACTCTTTGTTCTTCCATGATGATTTTACAGTCCCATTCCGTTCATCAGCTTGCTTCTTTCTGCAATCCTTGATGGCATGTCCTTTCTTTTCACAATAGAAGCAACTTCTTGTGAACTTTTTCTTCTTTGGCTTCTTCTTTGATCCCTCTGAAGAGCCTTTACCTTTTGCATTTGCTGAGAATGCAGCATCAGTTGTACTTTGCCGATTCTTCAACCGCATCTCTTCTTCTAAAAGCATGGCACAAAACTCTTCAAATGTAAGAGGAGTTGGCCTTACCTGAGTGTTAAGGGCTGTTACTAATCCATCATACTTTGCTGGAAGAACACGTACAGATCTTCGAGCTAGCTCTTCTGGTGTTATAACAACACCAACTGCAGCCAATTGATCTTGAAGATGCTTTATCCGTTTGATAAAATCTTCAGCCTTTTCAGAATCAGAATGCTTTTCATTTGCCAACTGATTTTCTAAATTCTGTATCCTAGTGTGGTTCTTGGTCTCATATTGTCGAGCCAATATGCCCCAAGCCTCATGTGCTTTAGTAGTATGTTGAACTAAAGTAAGCACAGAATCACTTACACTAGTGACAATCGTACATAATGCATCAGCATTCCGCCTCTTCCAAGCTCGTAGAAGATCTGGATCTGGCTGAATCATCAATCTTGAATTTGCTGGATCTTCAACTGGTATAGGCTCTCGATCCAATCCCATCGGTCCCATGACAGTGTCAAGTAATTCATAGGAGTCCAAAATTGCAGAAATTTTGAACTTCCAGAGTGTATAGTTGGTTCCATCCAGCTTCCCTTCAGTGAATGCAGGTGGACGAATTCGAATAGGTGCAGCATTAACATTAGGTGAAGCACCAAGACTAGTGTTCGACGATGAAGCCATCATGTAATCACTCGAATAATCTACTGATATTCTAGTCTGCTAGTAGGCTAAAATAATGATACTTCTCAAGCTATTCGAACCTTACAGCTCTGATACCATGTAAGACAATAGTTACGCAATATAACACAGGAGCAATAGCAGAGAAGATAACAGATATAGGAGAATCTCAACAATTTTCTACTAGCAGCAAGTACAAAGATGATGGCGTTGTCCACCCGTGCGCTCTCAAGGTAGAGCTTAAATGGTGATCTAGACAACTCTAGATAGGGAGATACAAGGTAGAGTATCAACTCAATGTCTTAGGTAGTGCAGAAGTCATGTATATATAGGATCATGGGTGGCCTGCCATGGACGGCTATACATGGGCGGTAGGGCGTGGGCGGCCACCGCCCGCGTAATTGCCATACACGGCTTAGACTGGTTGAACCGACCTAACAAATATAAATGATTTTTGACTCCGACAGGGAATATTCCACAATTGGGGACCCTGGTAACTCCCTTTCCTTATAATATCTTACATGGTCCAATATGACCTTCATCCAACATTCAAGTTGGGATTCCCATCAATTGGGTAATGCACGCTTGGCTTCTCCTCATAAAGGGGGCCTTACAAAATGTGCATACAATCATGAGGGGTAGACATTGATCATACTCTAACAGGAGATGTGTGCTTTGAAGATCGAAAAGGCAATAAAATATTAAAAGATGTTCTGCATGTACCGTCAATAAGTAAAAATCTTGTTTCAGTTGGTCAGATGGTGGAGCGTGGCTATCAAGTGAAGTTCAACAAATCTGGGTGTTTTGTTGAAAATCCGAAGCAGAATTATAAAGTCTTGGCAAGAGGTCAACGACGAGGAAGACTTTTTACATTGGATGCAGCTCCTAATTTTGTTTCTTATTATTCAGTTGGTAATAACAAGATTTCTCAGATTGAATCATGGCATAAGCGAATAGGACATGTAAATATTCATAAGTTAAAAGACATGGCTAAAAGAAAGATTGTTGTTGGTTTACCTGATATCTCCAAACAAAATATGATACATTTGTGTGATGCTTGTCAATTTGGTAAGCAAGCAAGGCATTCTTTTTCTAGTGTCAAATTGCAAAGCAGGGATTTATTAGAATTGGTGCATACTAATGTTTGGGGTCCTATGACGGAAACATCACTTGCAGATAATAAGTATTATGTCACTTTTGTAGATGACTTTAGCCGAATGACTTTTGTGTATTTTCTTAAGCACAAGAGTGATGTGTTTGATTGCTTTCTCAAATTTAAAGCAATGGCCGAAAAAACAAACTGGAATGGTAATTAAAAGGTTAAGATCTGATGGAGGTAGTGAATATTTTTCAAGAATGTTTAACGATTTTCTTTGGAATGAAGGTATAAGGAGGGAAGTCACTTGCAGGTATACTCCTCAACAGAACGGAGTAGCACAAAGACGGAATAGGATTATTGTAGAAATAGCAAGAGCAATGCTGAATGAAAAGCTTATGCCATTGAAATTTTGGGCTGAAGCGGTAAATACAGCAATATATTTGATGAATCATATGCCAACATCTACAACACATAATGTAACTCCTTTTGAGGTTTGGTTTAACAGAAAACCTGTTATTGATCACCTGTGTGTATTTGGTTGTGTTTGTTTTGCTATGGTTCCATATGCATTGAGAACCAAACTAGAGCCAAAGTCAGAAAAATGCATTTTTGTGGGTTATGCAGATAATCAAAAAGGATATAAGTATTATAATCCTATAAGTAAGGAAATGATTATTAGTCGTGATGTACGCTTTGATGAGTTATTGTCTTGGTATACAGATCTTATATTGCAGGTTCAAGAAGAAATGCAAGAAGAAATTGAAGATGGTTTACATGATACTACAGGAGTGAGATCAGAAGGTGAGAATGATTATAATGAAGAAAAATTATCACCTACAACAAAAGAAAAAGGAAAAGGTAAAGCAAAGCTTGTTGAGATAACTGATGATCTAGAAATTGATGAAAGTACTAAATCTGATTCGATAAAACATGAACATGAACTTAGGAGAAGTTCAAGAGAAAGAAGGCCAACACAACGGCATATTGGTTTTTTTTGGGTACTGATGTGTGTGAACACTCTAGGACCACCGGCGCACTTTTTTCCCTCTTTAGGAGGTTTTTTTCCCCTGGCTTTTATATACGCGTATTGCCCTAATGGGCTACTTATCTTTGTACATTCTCTAGTAATACATTCAGTCTTGTGTGTTGTGCTCCAAGCTTCTTCTTCTTCCTTGTGCTGTTCACGTGCTTCCGCAGACGTCTATCTCCAACAATTGGTATCAGAGTAGGTCGTCGCTTCTTCTAGGGCGCCGTCGACACTCCTCCGTTTGCAGTCTCAGATTTGCACGAAATTTGGTGAGCATACTCAGGGTGTTTCCGAGATCAAAACTGCTTGGCTTTGTCGTGCCAAAATCGCGATCTGAGCTTGTTTCGGCCTCCGAACGCACTATCGCAGCGCTTGTGCAAGCTAATTCGTCCTTTTGTGCCAAAGGTATATACCAGTTTCTGTTCGCCAGTTTAAGCGTCTCGAAGTCTGCTACAGGTCTAGCAGAACTTATCTGGGCAGTTCTGTTCAACTTTTTGAGATACAGTCAATTTTCTGCATCAAGGTATTTTATGTTGGTGCAGACCAATCACCAATTGAATGTTCGAAAGATTAAAGAATGAAGGAAGATTCAATTCTTGAAGCTTGGAAGAAGGATACGTTCAGAGGATATGAGGAATGTACACATATGTACATTAGTATAGTTATAGTTCACTTAGATCTTTGATTAGTCATAGACTTGTACAAATTTCTCTATAAATACCTTGAAAATGTCGAGGCGTGATATGAGAGCATATGAAAGAATAGATGAGTGAGTATAGAAGTCAAGAAAGGAGAAGTTAGATGTCATGAGACATGTGAAATGTTAGTTGAGTTTTCCTCTCATCACTCAACTGTAATTTTCTGAGTAATCGAAGAAATATTGCGCTCGATGTTTCTGTGTCTGCTCCGTCTGTGTTAGATCATTTGTGAAATCCTTTTGAGGATATCTAAGTTCATAGTTAATGAGTCTATGACTTGAGTTTCAGAGTCTAATTGTAAACAGGCTAGGAGAATTGTTAATAGAAACATTCATATGTGATGAGTGTTCACAGTTCTCTGAAACAGGCACAAATTTTGATCTTGATTTTTTGATCAGTTCTCACTCCACAGTTTAAAGTTTTGTGCAAGCAAGCACTTAATCTTTAAGGTAGAAGGTAAGCTGCCTATATCTACAAGCATTTGTTTCAACGGGTTCGAGATTGATAGAACTATGTGTTAGAAGTTAGGGGTGTCAAAATCGACTTCTCAGAAGTGCAAATTTAGACATAGGTAACTTGTGAAATTGATTTCTCAAGTTATACTAAACCTTTTGAAGAAATTTAACTTGGAGGAGGTGCGCAACTTCTAGGCAACACTCCATACAAAATTTCATAGAAAACGTTACATGTTTGATAGGTCAATGAGAAGAAATTGTGCAGCAGAACTTTCTGTGTTTTATCTTCTTCACAGAATTTTTCAACTTTTGATAATTTGGAGATTGAACCTCTAATTTGGTGAAGATTTTGACTTACTCTTGGTATAGAGGTGCTCTAATCATAAGAGTAGGTTATTCTTTTGGAGATTAACACTCTCCATCAGTGGTATCAGAGCAGGAAACATCAAAATCAAGGAAAGGAGGATCCCGACTGCTGCAGATTCAAGAAATTCAACAACTGAAGAACTAAAAGGTGAAAGCTTGAAGGCAAAGCTTGAGGAGGAGACCATACGACATCAAGAAAGACAAAAGGAGTCTAATTCGAAGCAAAGGTACATATATCATTTATAAAGCTTGAAGATTTCAATACACAGGTGGACACAAGATGGGAGATTCTCTTCAGATAGAGAAATTGGATAGGGAAAACTATCCTGCATGGTCAATGAGGATGGAAGCTCATCTTATGAGCAAAGATTTAATAGCTTACATCACAGGAGAAGAAGAGAAGCCACAGTTCAGAGATCCTAGTGTTCCAACTAGGGAAGAGTTAGCAGATTTGAAAAATTGGATGAAGAAAGATGCTCAAGCTAGGAGCATTATATATATGGCAGTTAATGATTACTTGTTACCTCATATTCGAGGTCTTGAAAGTGCAAATGATATTTGGAATGCTTTGGAGGAGCATTTTCAAAATACTACTAAGTCAAGGAAGGCATCCTTATGGGTAGAGTTTACCACCTTTAAGAAGAAGGCTTCTCAATCCATTTCAGACTATGTGACAAGAATGAAAGATATTGCAGATGCTTTAGCAGCTGTTGATGAAGACATTGAGGAGGATAAATTGGTAAGGCAAATTCTTACAGGTTTAAGAGGTGATGACAAATGGAAGCCATTCATTTTGTCTACAGAATTATCACTTGATCATTTCACTCCTGATTTAAATCAGTTGCTAGGTCATATGCTAACATTTGAGCACGATGTTAAAGGAGATGGTGACAAAAGTACAGGTCATGCAATGTACTCAAAGGACAAGAAGAAGAATAGCAAAGGAAAGCAACAAGCAGGTGAAGATGAAGGTACAACTAGTCAAGCCAACTTCCTAAGAGGTAGAGGAGGTGGCAAAGGTAAAGGAAGAGGCAGAAACAACAAAGATGGAGGCAAAGCTTGCTGGATTTGTGGTAAGACAATCACTTAGCTAATGATTGTTGGCACAATACTCAGAGTAATAATGGATATAATCAGAACTATAATTCAAGAGGAAGAGGTGGCAGAAATCAAAGAGGTAATTTCAGAGGTAGAGGTAGTAGGAGTTACTTTGGAAGAAATGCAGGTAGAGGATTCCAAAGTCAACAATATAACAATACCTACTACAATTATGCTTCAGATCAAAAGGAGGATTCAACATTGATAATGAATGCAACTTGTGAAAGGCAGAGTGAAGATCAAAGAGTCTTCTACATTGACTCAGGGTGTAGCAATCACCTAAGTGGTAATATAGCTTTGATGACTGATTTGGAGAATAAGGTTTTTAATCATGTTGTTCAAACAGGTGACAACACAAAGCACAATGTGAAGTCAATTGGATCAGTGAAGGCTAAGGATGGTAGTACCTTATTGAGTAAGGTTCTGTATGTTCCTACAATTCCTAAGAATTTGATAAGTGTAGGACAAATTGTTGAAAAGGGATATGAAGTAAGGTTCACTAATGATGGAGTATATGTGGAAGACCCTAGTCAAGGGTATAAATAGATTGTTTCAGGGAAGAAAGAAGGAAGATTATTTACATTGAAGATTCAAGGCAATATTGGTCATGCTATGTTCACATATGGAGGACATAAGATCTCTGAGTTAGATCTTTGGCACAAGAGGCTTGGACATTTCAATGAAAGAGGTATTAAAGACATGATTAACAATGGTTCATTGCTTGGATTTCCTAATGTTGCAGGTCAACATATGACATACAGATGTGAGGCATGTCAATTAGGTAAGGCTCATAAGCTTTCCTACTCCAAGCATGGTTTTATGTACTCAGAGAAGCTTGAGTTGGTACACACAGATGTGTGGGGGCCATCAAAGGATTTCAGTATAAATGGGTCAAGGTATTATGTGATTTATGTTGATGATGCTACTAGATGGATCACTATTTATGTGATCAAAGATAAGTCAGAAGTGTTTAATACATTTAAACACTATCATGCATATGCAGAAAGAATTACAGGACATAAGTTGAAAAGACTAAGGTCAGATGGAGGGGGAGAGTATTTCTCTAATGAATTCAGTAATTACTTGTGGGATGCAGGTATAAAAAGGGAAGTTACTTGCAGGTACTCTCCTCAACAAAATGGTGTAGCAGAAAGGAGAAATAGAACTCTTGTTGAGTTTGCAAGGTCCATGATGAAAGAGAAAAATTGCCCTAATTATTTGTGGGCTGAGGCTGTAAATACAGCTACTTATTTGGTCAATAGGTTACCATGTAAAGCTTTGCAGGGAATGACACCTTATGAGGCATGGTGAGGTAAGAGACCTACATTAGACCATTGCAAAGTATTTGGATGTTTGGCCTATGCATATGTGCCATCACAATTAAGGCACAAATTGGAACCTAAAGCTGAAAAATATGTTTTCATTGGTTATGATGATAAGCAGATGGGTTATAGATTGTGGAGTCCATCTACAAAAAAATTCATGGTTTCTAAAGATGTTACATTTGATGAGCAAAGTACTTGGTATGCAGGTACAATCAATATCAATATAGGTGATGAAGAAGAAGTGAGCCAAAGGAAAGGTAAATCAAAGGTTCAGATATTTGATGAACAAGAGAATAATGAAGTGCAGGTTGAAGTTGAAGAAATGCCAAGATTTGATCCTGAGTGTGAAGAACCAGAAACCTCAAGGAGTGGAGAACTCAGAAGATCATCAAGAAATAGGTGGCAACCTACAAGGTATAGTTATGATACTTCTTTTTTGGCCACAAAAGATTATGCTTATATGATGAAAACAGATGAAGACCCTTCTACATATGAAGAGGCAAAAGGTAAGGAAAAATGGGAGAAAGCTATGCAGGAAGAATATGATGCATTATTGGAAAATCAAACTTGGGATTTGGTTCCAAAACCAAATAGTCAGAAGATCATTGGATGTAAGTGGGTTTTTAAGACAAAAAGATTTGCAGATGGAAGTGTGTCTAGGTACAAAGCTAGACTTGTTGTCAAAGGGTTTGCTCAGACATATGGTGTTGACTATGATGAAACTTATAGTCTTGTGGCAAAGATGACAACCATCAGGACACTTATAGCTATTGCTGCATGTAAACGTTGGAAGTTATGTCAATTTGATGTGAAAAATGCTTTTTTGAATGGTTATATTTCAGATGATGTGTTCATGGAGCAACCTCAAGGGTTCAGAGATAAAAGGTATCCAGATCATGTGTGCAAGCTCAAGAGAGCTTTGTATGGCTTAAAGCAGGCCCCAAGGGCATGGAATTATAGACTTGTAAAGTTCTTGAAAGAACTTAGATTTCAGGTGTCTAAAGTAGATAGTAGCTTGCTTGTCAAAGCAAGTGATAATGGTTTCATATACATGTGCATATATGTTGATGATATAATCCTTACAGGTATAGATGAGGAAGGAATACAAAGACTAAAGAAGCAAATGGAAAAGGAGTTCAAAATAAGTGACTTGGGAGACTTGTCATACTTCTTGGGCATGGAGATTACATATACCCAACATGGAGTATTTGTGACCCAAGAAAGGTATTTGAATAACTTGTTAATCAAGTTTAAAATGGATGATTGCAGGGTAGCACCTACACCAATGGAGGTGAATCACAAATTGAGTAAATTTGGAGGTGAAGAATTCAAGGACATGAGACAATATCAGAGTTTGGCTGGTAGTCTTATCTATGCTACTTTAACTAGACCCGATTTATCATATGCAGTAGGGGTTTTGTCTCAATTCATGCATTGCCCAAGGAAAGAACATTGGATTGCAGGTCAAAGAGTGTTGAGGTATATTAAGGGTACACTCAAAGAAGGTTTGTATTATGGGTTCACATCAGATACAAACATCAAGATTTATAGTGATGCAGATTGGGCAGGTAATCGAGATGATAGAAGGTCAACTTATGGATACATGTGTTATGTGGGAGATAAACTTATCTCATGGTGTTCCAAGAAGCAACATACAGTTGCTTTGTCTTCTACAGAAGCTGAATATAAAGGCATGGTTGAAGCTGCAAAGGAAGTGATTTGGCTAAAGACCTTGATGAAGAGTTTTGACATTGTGCATGGGATACCAATTATATCTGGAGATAACATGAGTTCATTGTATTTAGCTGCTAATCCTGTTTTTCATGCCAAGACCAAACACATTGAGATTCAGTATCACTTTCTAAGAGAGAAAGTGATGGATAAGGAGATTGAAGTCATACATACTTCAACTAAAGATCAGATAGCTGATATGCTTACAAAGAGTTTGGATGGACCAAAGTTACAGAAGTTTAAAGACATGGCAGGCATAAAGAAGATAAGAGAAAGCTCAATTGATGATTGAGGGGGAGCTGTTGGTGCAGACCAATCACCAATTGAATGTTTGGAAGATTAAAGAATGAAGGAAGATTCAATTCTTGAAGCTTGGAAGAAGGATACATTCAGAGGATATGAGGAATGTACACATATGTACATTAGTATAGTTATAGTTCACTTAGATCTTTGATTAGTCATAGACTTGTACAAATTTCTCTATAAATACCTTGAAAATGTCGAGACGTGATATGAGAGCATATGAAAGAATAGATGAGTGAGTATAGAAGTCAAGAAAGGAGAATTTAGATGTCATGAGACATGTGAAATGTTAGTTGAGTTTTCCTCTCATCACTCAACTATAATTTTCTGAGTAATCGAAGCAATATTGCGCCCGATGTTTCTGTGTCTGCTCCGTCTGTGTTAGATCATTTGTGAAATCCTTTTGAGGATATCTAAGTTCATAGTTAATGAGTCTATGACTTGAGTTTCAGAGTCTAATTGTAAACAGGCTAGGAGAATTGTTAATAGGAACATTCATATGTGATGAGTGTTCACAGTTCTCTGAAACAGGCGCAAATTTCGATCTTGATTTTTTGATCAGTTCTCACTCCACAGTTTAAAGTTTTGTGCAAGCAAGCACTTAATCTTTAAGTTAGAAGGTAAGCTGCCTGTATCTACAAGCATTTGTTTAAAGGGGTTCGAGATTGATAGAACTATGTGTTAGAAGTTAGGGGTGTCAAAATCGACTTCTCAGAAGTGCAGATTTAGACATAGGTAACTTGTGAAATTGATTTCTCAAGTTATACTAAACCTTTTGAAGAAATTTAACTTGGAGGAGGTGTGCAACTTCTAGGTGACACTCCATACAAAATTTCATAGAAAACTTTACATGTTTGATAGGTCAATGAGAAGAAATTGTGCAGCAGACTTTCTGTGTTTTATCTTCTTCACAGAATTTTTCAACTTTTGATAATTTGGAGATTGAACCTCTAATTTGGTGAAGATTTTGACTTAATCTTGGTATAGAGGTGCTCTAATCATAAGAGTAGGTTATTCTTTTGGAGATTAACACTCTCCATCATTTTAGTCACCGGCCATGGCTAAAAGCAGTGATGTATTCCGTATGTTGGCTATTGAGGATAAGTTGGATGGTACCAACTACCCATTATGGGCTTATATGATGCGACATGTACTGGTTGCAAAAGGATTGTGGAACATTGTGGAGGGTGTTCAAAGAGGTCCTGTTACACCTGTAATGACAGGTACTACAAATACAGGTGTTGGAGCTGATGAAGATGGTGTCGAAGATGATATTCCGCAGATTCCTGTTCGTGCTGTTGTTTCTGTTGCACCTAATGCAGAGCAGATTCGTTGGGATGGTAGAGATGCCCAGGCACATGCATTGATAGCCTTGTCTATCAAACGTGCCATTATTCCTCACATTCGCTCTTGTAGAACAGCAAAGGATGCTTGGGATACACTTACCACTTTGTACTAGGCTAGGAATGAGGCTCGTGTTGCTTACCTCCGAAGACAGTTGGAGAGTGAGCACATGAATGAAGGTGATTCTATGGACAGTTTTCTTACAAAGATCAAAGACCTGAAGGAACAATTGATTTCTGCTGATGAGGTTATACCAGATAGCTCACTTGTGCAGACCGTTGTGAATGGTCTTCCTGATTCATATCAGAGTTTTGCCTCTACTCTTCGGTTGATGATGAAAGGCAATCCGAATGCCTTGTCATTTGAGGAATTAGTCTCTATTCTGTTGCAGGAAGATTAGTCCAGGCAGAACAGGTCCATTATGCGTGTTGCAGATCAAGCTTTCCTGGCTAGTCAGAAGGGCAAAGAAAAATGGAGCTCTTCTACTAGTAAGCAGAAATCTGCAAATGCTGCAAAATCGAAGAACCAGGATAAAGATGAAAAGAAATCAGAAAAGAAAAAATTGTTCTGCAAGTACCGTAAATGAAATGATCATATTATAAAGAACTGTCCAAAACTGGCTGCTAAAGAGGCAAAGAAGAAAGAGGCTCGAATGGTTGTTGCAGAGGCCTCTACACCAAAAATAGAGTCTGCAAATCTTGTGCAGGAAGAAGAATGGGCGTTTACTACTGTCTGTAGTTTTGACCCATCTTCTCATGATCAGTGCATGTCTGCAGTAGACTCAGATGTTTGGTACTTTGACAGTGAGGCGACCAAACATATTACCTCGCAGCGCAGTTTCTTCTCTTCACTCGAGCCTGCCCCTACAGGGAATACTGTCACATGCGCCAATAACTCCTCTTATCCTGTTATGGGAGTTGGTAAGATCATTCTGACTACTGCTGATGGTAGTTCTTTCACTTTGTCAGATGCTTTATTTGTGCCAGGGATCAAAAAGAACCTGTTATCAGTTTCTGCATTAGCCAAGATTGGCTTGGTTGTGAAATTCGTTGATGACAAGTGTACAGTCCATGATCTCTCAAATGGCGATGTGATTATTGCTTTTGGAATTTTATGTCGTGGGCTATATAAGCTCATAGACTATGAAAGATCTGTGAGTGATTCGGCATGTGCAGTTCATGATTCTCAGGCTATGTCAGATGCAAAGCTTTGGCATGTACGCTTTGGTCATCTGAATTTTGCTAGTTTGTTACGCCTGCAGAAATCTGAAATGGTGTCCTCTTTGCCCAAAGTTGAGGCACCTAGAAAACATGTTTGTGAAGGCTGTATTTTGGGCAAAATGCAGCGTTCTTCCTTTCCAAAAGATGGTTCAGTTCGGGCTACGCAGAAATTGCAGCTTGTACATAGTGATGTCTGTGGTCCTACGCAGACACCCTCTTTTGGAAATTACCTTTACTTCGTGACTTTCATTGATGATTTTTCCAGGCATGCATGGGTATATCCACTCAAAGCAAAGTCCGAAGTGTTCATGTGCTTCAAACAGTTTTTGGTTTTGGCTGAAAATCTGTCAGCATGTAAAATGGGCACCCTCCGTTTTGATCGAGGGGGGGAATATATGTCTTCAGATTTTAATGCATTTCTGGCTGAATGTGGGATAAAACACTAGTGTACAGTGCTGTATAGACCTCAATAGAATGGAGTTGCTGAACGAAAGAACAAGTCACTCATGGAGATGGCGAGGTGCATGGTCAAAAGTCAGGCTTTACCACATAGTTTATGGCTTGAGGCTGTCATGTGTGCAGCATATGTACTGAACAGGTGTTCCAATAAAGCGTTGCAGTCTATCACTCCATATGAGGCTTGGCATGACCGCAAGCCATCTATTGCTCATCTGCGTGTTTTTGGTTGTTTGGCATATGCATTAGTGCCTGAACAACATCGCAGAAAATTGGATGATAAGGCAGTAAAATGTATTTTTGTTGGGTACAGTTCTGAAAGTAAAGGCTATCGTCTGTATAATCCACAGACTAAATGCATTCTGGTTAGCCGTGATGTTGTCTTTGTGGAAGATGCTATTCAGCCATTGCTTTCATGTACTAAGGAGACATCTGTTAGCTCCAAAGACATGTATGATACTTTGATGCCTCTTTTTACAGGTGGACAGGCTAGTGCTGGTCCTAATGAGGCAACTTCTCAGCCTTTGCAAGTTTCATATGATGATGTAGATCATTCCATTTCTAATGCATATTTACATGATGCACTTGTTGATGAGAGAGCTGATATTGAGCAGGCAAAAACTATGCCAAAATGGCTGGTGCAGACTTTGCGTGATAGCAAATTAGATGCACCTTTGTCATATCGTACTTGTTCAGGCTCTCATAGTGCCTCCTTTGCATCAGATTGCTATGCTATGGTTGCATCTAGTCTCTGTGATGAGAATGAGCCTATTTCTTTTGATGAAGCACAAAATTCAGAAAATTAGATGGCTGCTATGCAATCTGAATCTGATGCTATAATGAAGAATGGTACATGGTCTTTATGTGACTTTCCTCCTGGCAAGAAGGCCATTGGCACTAAGTGGGTATACAAGCTGAAGCATAAACCTGATGGTACAATTGATAGGTATAAGGCTAGGCTTGTTGCAAAGGGTTATGCACAGGAAAGAGGCATTGATTTTGATGAGACCTTTGCACCTACATGCCGTATGACTACTGCTCGCAGCATTTGTGCACTTGCAGCCCATCATGGTTGGAATGTACATCAGTTGGACATTAAAACAACATTTCTGAATGGTGACTTGCATGAAGAAGTGTATGTTTTTCAGCCCCGTGGCTTTGTGCAGAAAGGGCATGAAAACTAGGTTTGCAGGTTAAAGAAGGCATTATATGGTTTAAAGCAAGCACCACGTGCTTGGTATGAGAAGATACATGCCTATCTGATTGCACATGGTTTTGAGAATAGTCCAACTGAATGCACCTTATATGTTAAGTGTGCTAATGATGTGCTTCTGATCATTGTTGTCTATGTTGATGACATGCTGCTCACTGGTCCTATTGAGACACATATTGCTGATTTTAAGGCTGATTTACATGCCTCATTTGAGATGTCTGATTTGGGGCATTTGCATCACTATTTGGGCATTCAGCTTATGCACGTTGATGGTGGAATGGCTTTGTATCAAACGAAATATATTGACACATTATTGGAGCGTTTTGGCCTTGAAGACTGTAAGCCTATTGCCACTCCTATGGATATAGGTTTACGATTGAGTTTTCATGATGCTGGAGATGCATTTGATGCTGTTCTATATCAGCAGGCTGTTGGATGCTTGATTTACTTATGCATTACTTGACCAGATATTCAGTTTGCTGTCTCACAGATGAGCAGGTTTATGCATTGCCCAGGAGTCACGCATTGGAAAGCAGTTAAGCGCATCTTTCGCTACTTGAGTGGTACTCGGCTACTTGGGTTGTTTTATCCCAAGGGGGGATCACTACCGCCAGATTTGCATGCTTTTTCTGACTCAGATTGGGCTGGTTGCTATGACACTCGTGTGTCCACCAGTGGTTTTTGCTTCATGCTTGGAAGCTCATGTATATCTTGGTTGAGCAAGAAGCAGCCTACTATGGCCACTTCCAGTTGTGAGGCTTAGTATAGGGCAGCTTTCACAGCGACTGTTGAGTGTGTGTGGCTCAGACGCCTTATGGCTGATTTGGGTGTTCGCCTGTCTTCTACCACCACCATCTTCACTGATAGTCAGAGCGCATTGGCAGTTGCGAGGAACCCTGTGTTCCATGCTCGCACTAAGCACATTGAGGTGCATTATCACTATGTCAGGGAGAGGTTCTCTGCTGGGGAGATCAGCTTGGCATATGTGCCCACAGAGGAGAACATTGCAGACCTTTTCACGAAGGCTCTGCCTAGGGAGAAGTTTGAAGCTTTCCACAAAGCTTTGGGCTTACTTCCTTTTGTGGAGTGATTTCCACATAGCTTGGCACTTCCTTATACATGAGTGTCAGCTCCTTGTTCACCGCATTACTCTCAGGGGGAATTTGTTGATATATTTAGGTAGTGATGTGTGTGAACACTCTAGGACCGCCAGGGCACTTTTTTCCCTCTTTAGGAGGTTTTTTTCCCCCGGCTTGTATATACGCCTATTGCCCTAATGGGCTACTTATCTTTGTACATTCTCTAGTAATACATTCAGTCTTGTGTGTTGTGCTCCAAGCTTCTTCTTCTTCCTTGTGCGGTTCGCGTGCTTCCACAGATGTCTATCTCCAACATATTGAGTCTTATTGTGTTTCACATTCATCTTTTATGTCAAAAGTTATTGAAGAACAAGAACCTACATGTTTCGAAGATGCAAATTCAAATGTTAGTTGGTCAAATGCAATGCAAGAAGAGATGGATGCATTGTATGAGAACAACACATGGCAGCTTGTACCACGAGATAGTAAGATGAAGGTAATTGGAAATAAGTGGGCATTTCGTATTAAAAGAAATAGTGATGGTTCTATTTCCAAGTACAAGGCAAGGTTAGTTGCAAAAGGTTTTGCACAAACATATGGAATTGATTACGAAGAGACAGTTAGCCCACTTGCAAGAATGTCAACTATATGAACAATTTTGAGTGTTGCAGCAAGTAAATGCTGGAAGATATTTCAGCTTGATGTCAAAAATGCATTTTTGAGTGGTCAATTACAAGAACAGGTTTATATGGAGCAACCAGAAGGATTTAAAGATGAAAAATATCCAAATTTTGTTTGCAAGCTAACAAAAGCATTATATGGTTTGAAACAGGCACCTAGAGCTTGGAATCATCGCTTGGTAAGCTATTTGGAAGCTCAACGATACAAACCAAGTGTTGCAGATCCTTCTTTATATGTTAAGTTTGTAACAGATCAATGAGTGTATATTTGCATTTATGTTGATGATCTTATCATTACAAGAAGCGCTATTGATGAGATTGATGAAATTAAGAAGAAACTTGGTAAGGAGTTTAAGATTTCAGATCTGGGGATTTTACGTTATGCATTAGGAATTGAAGTTATTTATGATGAACAAGGTATATGGTTGAGCCAAAAAAAGTACATTTGTGATTTACTTCAAAAGTTTGGTTTGTTAGAATGTAAAGCAGTTGCAAATCCTTTGGAGCCTAATGTAAAATTGAGTATACATGATGGTGTTTATTTTGAAAATGTACACATGTATAGATTGTTGATTGGATCATTATTGTATGCTATAAGTACATGACCTGATATTGGTTATGCAGTTGGAGTACTCTCACAGTTCATGCACAAGCCTACAGATGTACATTGGAATGCAGCTAAGCGTGTGCTACGCTATTTGAAAGGCACTTTGAACGAAGGTTTATTTTACTCACATGATACTAATCTTGATATTAAAGCGTTTAGTGATGCAGATTGGGCAGAAATAAAGATGATCGACGTAGCACGAGTGGCTACCTACTAATGATAGGAAATTGACTTGTATCTTGGACTTCAAAGAAACAACCAACAGTGGCGCTTTCATCTACAGAAGCAGAACATCGTGCGCTTGCAGAATTGACATGTGAAGTAATGTGGTTCAAAAAGTTATTTGAAGATTTACATCTTCTTTGTATAACTCCACAAATTTATGGTGACAATATGAGCAGTATACATTTGGCAGCTAATCCAGTTTTCCATGCACGTACGAAGCATATCGAAGTTCATTACCATTATGTTCGTGAGAAGGTAGTTTCAAAAGAGATCAACATTTCTTTTATATCTTCAAAAGATCAACTTGCAGATATGATGACAAAAGCTCTTGATGGAACAAAGCTACAAAGATTCAAACAATTGATTGAATTGTTAGAATATTCAAGCAAAGCTTGAGCGGGAGAATGTTGCGCATCCGTTTTAAGAAAAAGACCTTTTGTTTAAGAACCATTCTTTTAGCACTTTAGATATTAGCTCTTATTTTCATAAAAAGGGTCATTAAAAGTTGACCACTCTTTTAGTGCTTTAAAATAGCATCCATTATTTTTGTGAAAAAGTTGTCGAGCAATTTTTTAGTTATTATCCATTCCTTTAGTACTTTAAATATTCTTCACTACTTTTGTACAAGAAAATCATTGGCACATATTCATTCCCAAAACTCTATATAAAGAGCTTAGGAATTCAATGTACAGTGTTGTTGATACTCCATCATTGTGAATATAGAGACATTTTTTTGTACAGAGAACTTCTCTTGTTTCATCTAGTCTTGTGCGTCTACTCTGCTCTATCATCTTCGCAGTCTATGCTATTCTCTGCTTCCCTTCATGCTTCCATTTATGCTACTTCTTGAACTTCCTTTATTCTACAATAATGTTGGTGCTTAGTGTCGTATCATATATGATTGTACGAGCATCAGATAGTAGCCATATTTTGATTGAAGCTCGTCAACACCAGAGAGAGAGAGAGAGAAAGAGAGAGAGAGAGAGAGAGAGAGAGAGAGAGAGAGAGAGAGAGAGAGAGAGAGAGAGAGAGAGCAGAGAGAGAGATATTGATTTTAACTTCACCAATCCCAGAGCCCCAAGAAATACCTTAATTGGAAAGGTCATTTCCCTCATGCTTCTGCTCCAATCACCTGATAACCCTTCTTGAGAGTAGCCAATCTTCCCATGGTTTCTTTGCAAGATGGCAAGCCTTATCCATCACATTCATTATTTCATAGTAAAATACACAATAATTCAAGGCGAGCCCCAGTCGGATTGGATGAGTTGAGGATAAATCTGTAGTGGCAATATCCATAGCCTCCTTGTGTGTATGTGTGGGTGTGTGTGTGTATGTGTGGGTGTGTATGTGTGAATGTGTAGGTGTGCGTGTGTATGTGTGGGTGTGCATGTGTGTATGTGTGGGTGTGCATGTGTGTAAGTGTGGGTGTGTGTGTGTATGTGAGGGTGTGTGTGTGTGGGTGTGTCTGTCTGTGGGTGTGTGTATGTATGAGTATGTGTGTGTGTGGGTGCGTGTGTGTGTGCGTGTGTGTATGTGTGGTTGTGTGTGTGTGTGAGTGTGTGTGTGTGTCTCGGTGTGTGTGTGTGGGTGTGTGTGTATATGTATGGGTGTGTGTGTGATTGTGTGGGTGTGTGTGTATGTGAATGTGCATATGTGTGTATGTATATGCGCGAGTGTGCGTGTGTGAGCATGAGAGAGAGATAGAGAGTGAGGGGGGTGGAGTGTGTGGGAGTGAGCGGGGGCGGGGGGTGCGGGAGGCAGCGGGGTGAGGGGGCGGGAGTGGGCGGGGGGCAGCGGGACTGTGAGGGGCGGGGGGTGGTAGGGGGCAGCGGGTGAGGGGGCGGAAGTGGGCGGGGGGTGGCAGAGGTGAGGTGTGAGGGGGGAGTTTATGGGATGGGGCGGGGTGAGGCGGGGTGGGGCGGGGAGGTTGGCGGAAGTGGGCGGGGCGGAGTGGGGCAGAGAGAGGCACGGGCTGCGGGCGGGGAGAGGCGGGGGCTGCGGGCGGGGAGAGGCGGGGGGCTGCGGGAAGGGCTACGGGGTGGGGCAGGGTTTGCGGGAGGCAGCGGGGGCGGGGGTGGTGGGGGAGCGCGGGGGAGTGCGGGGAGGGCTGCGGGGTGGGGCAGGTTCTGCGGGAGGCAGCGGGGGCGGGGGTGGCGGGGAGAGAGAGGGAAGAGAGAGAGAGACAGAGAGAGAGAGAGAGAGAGAGAGAGAGGGGGAGAGAGAGAGAGAGAGGAAGAGAAAGAGGGAGAGAGAGAGAAAGAGGGAAAAGAGAGAGAAAGAGAGAGAGAGAGGGAGTACGCGGGGGCGGGGGAGGAGAGAGAAGAGAGAGAGAGAGGGAGAGAGAGAGAGAGAGAGAGAGAGAGAGAGAGAGAGAGAGAGAGAGAGAGAGAGAGAGAGAGAGAGAGAGAGAGAGAGAGAGAGAGAGAGAGAGAGAGAGAGAGAGAGAGAGAGAGAGAGAGAGAGAGAGAGAGAGAGAGAGAGAGAGAGAGAGAGAGAGAGAGAGAGAGAGGCAGCGGTGAGAGAGGGAAGAGAGAGAGTGAGAGGGAGAGAGAGAGAGAGAGAGAGAGAGAGAGAGAGAGAGAGAGAGAGAGAGAGAGAGAGAGAGAGAGAGAGAGAGAGAGAGAGAGAGAGAGAGAGAGAGAGAGAGAGAGAGAGAGAGAGAGAGAGAGAGAGAGAGAGAGAGAGAGAGAGAGAGAGAAAGACGGGACGAGGGAAAGAGAGAGATAGAGAGAAAAAAATAGAGAGAGAAAGAGAGAGAAGGAAAGAGAGAGAAAAGAGAGAAAGAGGGGAAGAGAGAGAGTGAGAGGGAGGGAGAGAGAGAGAGAGAGGCAGCGGGGAGAGAGGGAAGAGAGAGTGTGAGAGGGAGAGAAAGAGAGAGAGAGAAAGTAGAGAGCCACGGATCCCAAAGAGCTATCAAAATGTCAGCAGCCAGCGATATGCCTGTATCATTGGGGAACAGAACTTGTGGTTTTAGGGTTACCAAGGGATGTGGACACAGATGGATTAAAACAGTTCATGAGTAAATATGGGGAACTCTCAGATGTGATTGTCATGAAGGATGAAGGATAGGGGAACGGGTCGCTCTCGTGGCTTTGGCTATGTAACTTTTGCATCTTCAGAGAGGTAGAAGAGAGGGATCTACAGACCCCCACATCAAGCTTTTGCACCGTCCCTGGTGCAATTTCTTCTTATTGAATGAAATAACTGCAAATACTTGAATGACAGAATAACTGTAAATACTCAACCGATGTAAATACTCAACCGACGAAATACTGCTAATACGTGGTATGTACAGTGGTTGAAATTCTTCCAAGTCCACTTAGTTTAGAAACTTCTTCACCTTGGAGATGTTGACCAGGGGAATCCTTTTACCCTGCAGATCTTCCAGATGCACAGCACCATGTGGCAATACCTTGATTACCTTATAAGGTCCTATCCATTTGGGTGCCAATTTAGCTGAAGTTGATGGGACATGATGCACTAAAACCATGGACCCTTCCTGAACTTCATTGGACCTCAGATACCTGTCATGCAATCTCTTGCGCTCTTCTTGTGTTACTAGAAGTTTGTGCATTGCCCCTTCTCTGTACTCTTCTAATGCCACCAATCTCTGAATGGGGGGTTCAATTCCAATGGTTTTGATTCCTATTTCCTTTCTGATAATGAACTCGAATGGTGCCAATGCCTCTTTCCCATATACTAACCGAAATGGAGTCTTGCCTGTGGTTCCCCTTTTCGTGGTTCTGAAAGCCCAAATTGCACTGATCAATGCTTGTGTCCAAGAGCTTTGATGATCGAAAGACAATTTGCGAAGCAATCCAATCAAATTCTTATTGGAACTCTCTGCTTGGCCATTTGCCCTTGGATAATAGGCACAAGATTTTTTTTGGAAGATTTTGTACCTGTCAAATATAAACTGGAGCAATTGATTTACAAAATGTGTGCCCCTATCACTAGTAATTTCGAGTGGGCAACCAAATCTTGAGAAAATACGTTTATACAAGAACTTGGCTACTGTTAAAGCCGTGCAGTCCACAGTAGCTTTAGCCTCTATCCATTTAGTGGCATAACATGTGGCCATCAATATATACTTTTGACCTCTAGGTTGACCAGCTGGACTAATTGGTCCTATGAAATCAAGACCCCATCGTTCAAATGGGAGCCATCCTGTAGATATGACTAATGGTTGGAAATTCAATCTGGTTGGCGCGGGAGCACACCTCTGGCAGATGTGGCATTCCTTAGCAAACTTGATTGCATCTTTGTAAATATGCGGGCACCATAGACCTTTGTGGATGATTCTATGAGACAATTCTTCCCCTTTTAGGTGTCCTTCATTGTGTGCAGCCTCTAGCAGAAGATTTACCTCCTCTGGATAGACACACCTTCTCAATATATCATCCTGACAGTATTTATATAAATTTCCATTTATAAGAGAATATGCTTTGGTTTTCAAAAGCAATCTTCTCTTTTCTACAGGTGTCAAGTGTTCTGGGATCTTTCCAGTAGTAAGAACATGGAGAATTTCATCATACCAACCAGTTTGAATTGCTACTAGAAAAAGATTGCTATCCACCAGTTCATCATTAGTACCTGTTGCATTTTCGCTCATTGCAGTCCTGGACACTTGATCTGCCATGTAGTGCTCTTTTCCTGGCTTGATATGAATATCAAAATTAACTTCTTGAAATAGGAGTAACCATCTCCAAATCCTTCCAGCTACTCTAGGTTTGTTTATCAAATACTTCAAGGGCTGATGATCAGATATGACTATAATGTACACCAAGGAGATAATGTCGGAACTTCTGAAGAGCAAATACAATAGCCAAACCTTCCCTTTCCGTTGTACTGTAATTCCTTTCGGCTTGGTTGAGTAGTCTACTGGCGTAGGAGATAGGTTTATCCACCTTATGTGATGATGGTTGAGCTAGAATTGCACCCACAACATGAAGACTAGCATCTGTATGCACATGAAATTCCAATGACCAATTAGGAACACTTAAAAGTGGAGCAGTACATAGCCTCAATTTTAGTTCACAAAATGCTTTGTCAGCTTCAGCACTCCATGAGAAAGGGACCTTTTTACTGGTAAGCCTTGACAAAGGCTTAGCAATTTCTGAATACATCCTAATGAATCTTTTGTGATACCCTGCATGGCCCAAGAAACTTTGCACTTCTTTTGGGCTTTGTGGAATTGGCATGGAAAGAATAGCCGTAACCTTTGCAGGGTCCACAGTTATACCTTCAGCAGATACTATGTGACCAAGAAGAGTGCCCTTAGTGACCAAAAAGTGACATTTATCAGGATTCAATTTCAAACCTGTTTTGAGACATTGCTCAAAAATTTCTTTTAGATTTTCCAAATGGTCATGGAAATCTTGAACTGCTGCTCTTTTATCTGTACCTAAAAATACTGAAAAGTCATCCAAGAAAATGCGTAGAAAGGTTGTTAACCATTTGCCCAATATCAGATACATCGTTCTATTAAATGAAGCTGGTGAATTCTTCAAAACAAAAGCCATGCGAGTATAGACATAAGTGCCCCAGGGAGTAACAAAGGCTGTTTTGTCCCTATCATCAGGATGGATCACTATCTGATTGTAGCCACTAAAACCATCCAAGAAACTATACAAAGTGTGACCAGCTACTTCCTCAAGTACTTGCTTTGTGAAGGGCTGAGGAAATCCATCTTGAAGAATCACTTTATTCAAAGCACGGAAATCAACACATACTCTTATTTTTCCACTATTTTTCTTGGGTACAATAACCATGGAAGAAAGCCACCTGCAATGTTCTACTGGCACAATTATAACTGCTTCTTCTAGTTTTGTAATCTCTACTTTTACCGCTTCTACATACTTCGGATTGAGTCGATATGGCCTACTTCTTACAGGCGCGGCTCCCTCAACTAAGGGTATCCGATGTAACCCAAGCTCTTCTGGTATCCCTGTTAGATCTTTGTAGGACCATGCGAAGACACTTTTGTAAGTAAAAAGCAAAGAAGTTACCTTCTGTAGCAAAGGAGGATAATGCCACAACCAGGATGCTAAGTGGACTACTTGAGGGTTCTCTTCATCCCCTAAATTTACTTCTTGAACCAATGTTTCAGGATTGGTCTTGTTTGAGAAATCATCTCCACTATATGCAGGAGTGGATTTTAATTTATATTCTGCAACATGTTCTTCTATCCATTCTTGAGGTATATCTGCAAAAGGAAGATCTTCTCTGCTCTTAGTTTCATAACCTTCCACCTCCGATACTTTTATATTGGTTGCCTCTTTAGCTAGAAGGGCAGATGTGTTTCTTCTTGCATTCTCACTCATTAGTAAGGCAAGCTTTGAGAATGTGATAAAAAAGTGGATTCTTGAGCTGAGACATTATGCTCCGGGTGTGCCTGTTATACTTGTTGGAACCAAGTTAGACCTACGTGATGATAAACAGTTCTTCTTGCATCATCCGAGTGTTGTGCCTATTACAACTGCATTTGGGGAGGAGCTACAGAAGCAGATTGGAGCTGCTGCATATGATGGCAAGTGAAAAGGTAAAAGGAAACTGTTAAAAGTGAAAGTGGATAAACAATTGTTGCCGCCAACCATTCATTACGACGACCTATTTTTGTGGATCCAATTCAAATCAAAGGAATAATTGACCTACCCCTCCAATCTTGGGTAATCAACCAACGCGTGATCAGAGGAAGTGAAGATTCGGCAAGGCCCTCTTGGCCTATTGGAGTCTATAAAAACAATGGATTTGTGCTCATTGGGGATGTACAATTTTTAGAGATACATTGGTTCAGATACGTGCAAAAGTCCTCTCTTGCATTTTGTGGTTCAAGCCTACTGTAGGAGCCACTCTGTAGTGTTGATATAGAGCGTGGGCTTCCCAGTGGAGGGCTAACAGCACTATAGTGTAAGAGAGTGGCTTGGATTTTTTGTAGGGACAAGGATATTGTAAGCCCTATTGTCTAGAGGAATTCTCCACCGCTTGTATTGATTTGTGTTTGTCTGCATAGAGTGCCACGAAGCTCTGAGCATGAGTTTTTGAGCATTTCTTTGACCCATCTTGTAATTATCTTATTTGAATCAAGAAGTGGATGGTCTTCTTGGTCATTTGTTGTTGATGTTTTCTGGAGTATGTACAACTTTGTGCAATTATTTTCCTCTGCTTGCTCACAGAAATGTTAACGGGTATACTTCCCTAAAGAGAACCTTCCTTGAGTAGGCAACGTACTGGACGTATTTATTCTCTACTCTTGAGAAAAGTGGACACCCCAGTACCTCCTCTACAGTTTGGCACTCACGGTGGGACCTTTGCATTTCTGTGAGAGGTATTTTTGCCTATTACATTTGCAAGTAGGTACATGACCCATACACGAGCAGATAAGGAGTCTCTTCGTGTTCGGAGGAGCCTTAACAAGTTAGCAATAACCACGACTAGTGAGTCTACCTCCCCTTTGCCCTCCGTAAATTTATCTATTGATTTGGGTGCGACACGATTGTCAAAAGAGAGGTATAGGAGAACCTTAGACTTCTCCTCAGATACGTCCGAAGAAACACTAGTACAAATGGAGGATCTCTCTCATTTACTCTCTAGATTAAACATCAAATTCCCTACCTTCAAGGGACAAGCTTATGAGGATGCTGATGACCATGTGAGAAGATTCAGCTCTTTATGCCGTGGACGAGGTTTGCAAAATAGAGAGGATGCAATGCTGGCACTCTTTCCATCCACATTGGAGGGTCTTGCAGATAAATGGTATAGTCAATATGCAGATGGCCATTTCACTACATGGGAGGCTCTGAAGGCAGCGTTCTCACATACATTCCGACCAAGTGATTCCTCGGAAAGAGCTCTAGATCAGCTAGAGAATCTAAAGCTAAGATCAGGTGAATCCTTTCATGAACTTCACACTAGAACAAAAGCACTTGTTGCACGTCTGCCACATGCTCCAGATGACTTTTTGGTTAAAAAATGGATAGAAAAAGCTCTACTCAGGTCATCTCAGCAGAAGCTCCGTGAGTCTCTTAGATTGGATGCAACCCTCAATGATTTTGTTGCAGCGGCATCACGCATAGAAGAAGCAAGGCAACATTTTGAAGAGGATACACAAAGAAATTATGCTGCAAACCTGGATCCTATTGGGCAACTAAGGAGGGAACTGGAGGCATTGAAAATGCAACAGAATCAACAAGAAGAGAAGGTCTTGCCACCACTACGTCACACTGATGACGAAGTAGCCCAACTTCGCCGTGAGTTAGAAGATTTAAAGAGCACTCAGGATATAAGGAGACAAATTTGGTGTAGAATCTGTAACAACAATGGACATTCCAATGCTTATTGCCCTAACAAGGTAAGCTCTCAATTTTGTGGAAAGGATGGTCATGAAGCTAGAGATTGCTACTACCTCAAGGGTATACAGCAAAGAGGTAACCCTCAAACTTTGGATTCATACTATGCTAGTACTTCAAATGCATCTAATAGAGAGGAGAATCGGCCTGCAAAGCTTAGATATAATAGACCTTTGCTGTGCTATCGTTGTGGTGAGTATGGCCACATGCAAAATAGGTGTTCCCTTCCAGAAGATGCACCTCCTTGTCAACATTGTCCAGAGGCCAAGGATCATTATACCAAAGACTGCCCAAGAGGTCGTCCTGCTCCAATCCAGATGATTGCGGTTTCTCCACAAGAAGAAGGTATGACCACTCAGTCTTATGCCGTTTCATCCTCTGCAATGCCCATGATGACCAGAGCTAGGCAAGCAGTAGCAATCCATAGAGAGGAACAACAAGGATTTCAGGATAAAGAGGAAGAAAAGAAGTTTGGATGGAAGGACCAAGCAGAAATTGAAGGAGCTTATGAAAAGGTGGCTACTTCTCTAAGGGGCCAACCAACAAGTTTGCAAGAAGACACTCATAAGGTAGACATTGAGCAGATCTTGAAAGGTATTCATCACAAGGTTAGTTTGTACGAACTTATCAAAATGGATTCAAAAATAAGAAGTGACTTACTGAAGATTATACACTCTGCTCACTTGGTCCAATCACCTAGTATAGATGGTTTCATGGTTGATTTTTCCCCTGCACCCTTAGCAGACTACCAAAGCTCGAGATTGTCTGTTTGTATAAAGGATGAAACTCTCACAGGTGTGATCATAGATGGAGGCTCTGGTATCAATTTAATGCTTGATTTTACAATGAAGAAACTGAAATTGAACCCCACCAAGTTGGCACCATTCACGGTTACATTAGCAGATCAACATCCGGTTGCACCACTTGGCATTATTGAAAAGGTACTGATGGTAGTACAGGGCTACCACTTTGTTCTAGATTTTGTGGTTATTGCACTGCCACAGGAGAGTTCTTACCCTTTACTCCTGGGGAGACCTTGGCTGAGACAAGCAAAAGCTTTGCAAGATTGGGGGAAAAACAAATTATGGATTTCAACAAGCACCAATAGCCAACTGCAACTACATTTGGAAGAAGGATTCGACTCAGGAAAAACCAATGGATATACTGTGGACACTCAAGTAATGCCCTCTCTACCCCAAGAAGATGATACATTGTTAAATTGGATGATGGGAAGTGCAGAGTGTTGCACAGTGGAGATCAATGAAATTGAGGAAGAAGTTGCAGATAAGGTAATTACAGGAAAGGGCAATGAAGACCGCAAGGTGTTGGAGAATGAGCAATTGCAGGAAAATACAAGCTTTGAAGAGGCAACCAATATAAAAGTATCGGAGGTGGAAGGTTATGAACCTAAGAGCAGAGAAGATCTTCCTTTTGCAGATATACCTCAAGGATGGATAGAAGAACATGTTGCAGAATATAAATTAAAATCCACTCTTGCATATAGTGGAGATGATTTCTCAAACAAGACCAGTCTTGAAACATTGGTTCAAGAAGTAAATTTAGGGGATGAAGAGAACCCTCAAGTAGTCCACTTAGCATCCTAGTTGTGGCATTATCCTCCTTTACTACATAAGGTAACTTCTTTGGTTTTTGCCTATAAAGGTGTCTTTGCATGGTCGTACAAAGATCTAACAGGGATACCAGAGGAGCTTCGATTACATCAGATACCCTTAGTTGAGGGAGCCGCACCTGCAAGAAGTAGACCATATCGACTCAATCCGAAGTATGCAGAGGCAGTAAAAGCAGAAATTACAAAATTGGAAGAAGTAGGTATAATTGTTCTAGTAGAACATTCCAGGTGGCTTTCTTCTATGGTTATTGTGCCCAAGAAAAATAGTGGAAAAATAAGAGTCTGTGTTGATTTTCGTGCTTTGAATAAAGTGACTGTTCAAGATGGATTTCCTCAGCCCTTCACAGAGCAAGTACTTGAGGAAGTAGCTGGTCACACTTTGTATAGTTTCTTGGATGGTTTTAGTGGCTACAATCAAATAGTGATCCATCCTGATGATAGGGACAAAACATCCTTTGTTACTCCCTGGGGCACTTATGTCTATACTCGCATGGCTTTTGGTTTGAAGAATGCACCAGCTTCATTTAATAGAACGATGTATCTGATATTGGGCAAGTGGTTAACAACCTTTCTACGCATTTTTATGGATGACTTTTCAGTATTTTCAGGAACAGATAAAGGAGCAGCAGTTCAAGGTTTCCATGACCATTTGGAAAATCTAAAAGAAATTTTTGAGCAATGTCTCAAAACAGGTTTGAAGTTGAATCCTGATAAATGTCACTTTTTGGTCACTAACGGCACTCTTCTTGGTTACATAGTATCTGCTGAAGGTATAACCGTGGACCCTGCAAAGGTTACGGCTATTCTTTCCATGCCAATTCCACAAAGCCCAAAGGAAGTGCAAAGTTTCTTGGGCCATGTAGAGTATCGCAGAAGATTCATTCGGATGTATTCAGAAATTGCTAAGCCCTTGTCAAGGCTTACCAGTAAAAAGGTCCCTTTCTCATGGAGTGCTGAAGCTGACAAAGCATTTTGTGAACTAAAGTTGAGGCTATGTACTGCTCCACTTTTAAGTGTTCCTAATTGGTCATTGGAATTTCATGTACATACAGATGCTAGTCTTCATGCTGTTGGTGCAGTTCTAGCTCAACCATCATCACATAAGGTTGATAGACCTATCTCTTATGCCAGCGGACTACTCAACCAAGCTGAAAGGAATTACAGTACGACGGAAAGAGAAGGTTTGGCTATTGTATTTGCACTTTAGAAGTTTCGACATTATCTCCTTGGTGTACATTTTATAGTTATATCTGATCATCAGCCCTTGAAGTATTTGATAAACAAACCTAGAGTAGCTGGAAGGATTTGGAGATGGTTACTCCTATTTCAAGAATTTAATTTTGATATTCATATTAAGCCAGGAAAAGAGCACTACATGGCAGATCAAGTGTCCAGGATGGCAATGAGCGAGAAGGCAACGGGTATCAATGACGAACTGGTGGATAGCAATCTCTTCCTAGTAGCAATTTGGACTGGTTGGTATGATGAAATTCTTCATGTTCTCACCACTGGAAAGATCCCGGAACACTTGACACCTGTAGAAAAAAAAAGATTGCTTTTGAAAACCAAAGCATATTCTCTTATAAATGGAAATTTATAAAAATACTGTCAGGATGATATATTGAGAAGGTGTGTCTATCCAGAGGAGGTAAACCTTCTGCTAGAGGCTGCACACAATGAAGGACACCTAAAGGGGGAAAAATTGGCTCATAGAATCATCCACAAAGGTCTATGGTGGCCTCATATTTTCAAGGATGCAATCAAGTTTGCTAAAGAATGCCACATCTGCCAAAGGTGTGCTCCTACGCCGACCAGGTTGAATTTCCAACCATTAGTCATATCTACAGGATGGCTCCCATTTGAACGATGGGGTCTTGATTTCATAGGACCAATTAGTCCAACTGGGCAACCAGGGGGTAAAAAGTATATATTGATGGCCACATGTTATGCCACTAAATGGATAGAGGCTAAAGCTACTGTGGACTGCACGGCTTTAACAGTAGCCAAGTTCTTGTATAAACGTATTTTCTCAAGATTTGGTTGCCCACTGGAAATCACTAGTGATAGGGGCACACACTTTGTAAATCAATTGCTCCAGTTTATATTTGACATGTACAAAATATTCCATAAAAAATCTTGTGCCTACTATCCAAGGGCAAATGGCCAAGCACAGAGTTCCAATAAGATTTTGATTGGACTTTCAGAACCACGAAGAGGGGAACCACAGGCGAGACTCCATTTCGTTTAGTATATGGGAAAGAGGCATTGGCACCGTTCAAGTTCATTATCAGAAAGGAAATAGGAATCAATACATTGGAATTGAACCCCCCATTCAGAGACTGGTGGCATTAGAAGAATACAGAGAAGGGGCAATGGAGAAACTTGTGGTAACACAAGAAGAGCGCAAGAGATTGCATGACAGGTATTTGAGATCCAATGAAGTTCAGAAAGGGTCCATGGTTTTAGTGCATCAAGTTCCACCAATGCAAACTAAATTGGCACCCAAATGGGTGGGACCATATAAGGTTATCAAGATATTACCACATGGCGCAGTGCATCTGGAAAATCTGCAGGGTAAAAGGATTCCCCTGGTCAACATCTCCAGGGTGAAGAAGTATCTGAATTAAGTCAAAATGGAAGCACTCCATCCCTTGTACATACCGTGTTTATTTTCAGTAATTGCAGTATACCTAGATCTCATCGAAATGAGTAAAATAAGGGAAAAATTTCACCAGGGAGAGTGCAAAAGCTTGATGTGGGGGTCTGTAGATCCCTCTCTCTCTCTCTCTTCCGGCACCCGTTTCTGAATTCAAGGAGTGTCTGTGCGAGGTACTCCATCAAAGCCTCAAATCAATTGCAACACTGGTCTGTGTAGCCCTATGTAACCGGCATCTCTTTCTCTCTCTCTCTATTTCTCTCTCTCTCCCTCTCTCTCTTTCTCTCGGTCTCTCTCTCTCTCTTTCCCTCTCTCTTTCGGCCTCTTTCTCTCTCTCCCGTCCCCTCTTTCTCTCTTCTTTTCTCTCTCTCTCTCTTTCTCTCTCTCTCTCTCTCTCTCTCTCTCTCTCTCTCTCTCTCTCTCTCTCTCTCTCTCTCTCTCTCCCTCTCCCTCTCTCTCCCTCTCTCTCTCTCTGCCTTTCGTTTTCTCTCTCTCCTGTCCTTCCGTTCTCTCTCTCTTCCTCTCTCTCTCTCTCTCTCACTCTCTCTCTCTCTCTCTCTCTCTCTCTCTCTCTCTCTCTCTCTCTCTCTCTCTCTCTCTCTCTCTCTCTCTCTCTCTCTCTCTCTCTCTCTCTCTCTCTCTCTCTCTCCCCCGTCCCCTCTTTCTCTCTTCCTCTCTCTCTCTCTCTCTCTCTCTCTCTCTCTCTCTCTCTCTCTCTCTCTCTCTCTCTCTCTCTCTCTCTCTCTCTCTCTCTCTCTCTCTCTCTCTCTCTCGTCCCCTGCCCCACCCCGCAGACCCCTCCTGCTGCCCCCGTGCCCCCCACCCCTCACAGTTCTGCCACCCCGCCCACTTCCGCCCACTCCCGTCCCCTAACCCCGCTGCCCCCTGCCACCCCCCGCCCCTCACAGTTCCGCCACCCCCGCCCACTTCCGCCCACTCCCGCCCCCTCACCCCGCTGCCCCCCGCCACCCCCCGCCCCTCACAGTTCCGCCACCCCGCCCACTTCCGCCCACTCCCGCCCCCTCACCCCGTGGCCCCCCGCCACCCCCTGCCCCTCACAGTTCTGCCACCCCCGCCCACTTCCGCCCACTCCCGCCCCCTCACCTCGCTGCCCCGCGCTACCCCCCGCCCCTCACAGTTCCCCTCAACCCTGCCCACTCCCGCCCCCTCACCCCGCTGCCCCCCGCCTAGCCCACCCCGCCCACTTCGGCCCACTCCCGCCTGCCCCTCACACACTCCCACATACACACACACCCACACATGTGCACACACACCCACACATATACTCACACACACCCACACCTACACCCACACACACACACATACACACAGACACCCATACACACACACACCCACACACACACGCACAGATAGAGAGAGATGGAGAGATCACTGCACAGGTACACCAGCAACACTTCCCCTACTGATTATGTCCCTATAGTCTTTGACAACTTCAGTACAAGTGTATCAGTGGATGGCAACACCGTCAACTTGGGTCTCTAGGACACAGCAGGACAAGAAAATTACAATAGATTACGTCCTCTGAGCTACAGAGGGGCAGATGTGTTTCTTCTTGCATTCTCACTCATTAGTAAGGCAAGCTTTGAGAATGTGATAAAGAAGTGGATTCTTGAGCTGAGACATTATGCTCGGGGTGTGCCTGTTATACTTGTTGGAACCAAGTTAGACCTACGTGATGATAAACAGTTCTTCTTGGATCATCCGGGTGTTGTGCCTATTACAACTGCATTTGGGGAGGAGCTACAGAAGCAGATTGGAGCTGCTGCATATGTTGAATGTAGTGCCAAGACGCAACAGAATGTGAAAGCTATTTTTGATGCGGCTATAAGGGTTGTATTGCAAACACCAAGGCCAAAGAAGAAGAAGAAGTCACATCAGAAGAACTGTATAGTGATGTGATTTCTGAATCCTCAAAGAATTGAATTATCTAAGATGCTATTCATGGGCCTTTCCATGAGGACAAGCAGTTGGAGCAATCGGCTTCATTTGAATTGCTCTGGATTAAATCAGTGAGGAAATAACAAAACAACACAAAATGAGAATCTCATATGGCAAGTGAAAAGGTAAAAGGAAACTGTTAAAAGTGAAAGTGGATAAACAATTGTTGCCACCAACCATTCATTACGACGGCGTTTTTTTGTGGATCCAATTCAAATCAAAGGGATAATTGACCTACCCCTCCAATCTTGGGTAATCAACCGACGCGTGATCAGAGGAAGTGAAGATTCGGCAAGGCCCTCTTGGCCTATTGGAGTCTATAAAAACAATGGATTTGTGCTCATTGAGGATGTACAATTTTTAGAGATACATTGGTTCAGATACGTGCAGAAGTCCTCTCTTGCACTTTGTGGTTCAAGCCTACTGTAGGAGCCACTCTGTAGTGTGGATACAGAGCGTGGGCTTCCCAGTGGAGGGCTAACAGCACTATAGTGTAAGAGAGTGGCTTGGATTTTTTGTAGGGACAAGGATATTGTAAGCCCTATTGTCTAGAGGAATTCTCCACCACTTGTATTGATTTGTGTTTGTCTGCATAGAGTGCCACGAAGCTCTGAGCATGAGTTTTTGAGCATTTCTTTGACCCATCTTGTAATTATCTTATTTGAATCAAGAAGTGGATGGTCTTCTTGGTCATTTGTTGTTGATCTTTTCTGGAGTATGTACAACTCTGTGCAATTATTTTCCTCTGCTTGCTCACAGAAATGTTAAAGGGTATACTTCCCTAAAGAGAATCTCGCTTGAGTAGGCGACGTACTGGACGTATTTATTCTCTACTCTTGATAAAAGTGGACACCCCAATACCTCCTCTATAGTATGTATGCATATGCATGTGTGTATGTGTGTATGCATATGCATGTGTATGTGTGTATGCACATATGTGTGTATGTATATACATGTGTGTATGCATATGCATGTCTATGTATATGCATCTGTGTATGCATATGCATGTATGTATATGCATATGCATGTATGTATATGCATATGCATGTGTGTATGCATATGCATTTGTGTATGTGTGTATGCATATGCATGTGTATGTGTGTATGCACATATGTTGTGTATGTATATGCATGTGTGTATGTATATGCATATGCATGTGTGTATGCATATGCATTTGTGTATGTATATACATGTGTGTATGCATATGCATGTGTGTATGTATATGCATGTGTGTATGTATATGCATGTGTGTATGCATATGCGTGTGTGTATGTATATCCATTTGTGTATGTATATCCATTTGTGTATGCATGTGCATGTGTGTATATATTCATGTGTGTATGCATATGCATGTATGTATATGCATATGCATGTGTGTATGCACATGCATGTGTATGCATATGCATGTGTATGCATATGCATGTGTATGCATATGCATGTGTATGCATATGCATGTATGTATACGCCTATGCATGTGTGTATGCATATGCATGTTTATGTGTGTATGCACATATGTGTGTATGTATATGCATATGCATGTGTTTATGCATATGCATTTGTGTATGTGTGTATCTATATGCATGTGTGTATACATATGTATGTGTGTATGTATATGCATGTGCATATGAGTATGCATGTGTGCATGCATATGCATGTTTGCATGCATATGCATGTGTGCATGTGTGTATGTATGTATGTATATATGTATATGCGTGTGTATGTATATGCATGTGTGTATGCATATGCATTTGTGTATGTATGTATCTATATGCATGTGTGTATACATATGTATGTGTGTATGCATATGCATGTGCGTATGCATATGCATCTGTGCATGCATATGCATGTGTGCATGTGTGTTTGTATGTATTTATGTATATGCATGTGTGTATGTATATGCAATTTTTGCATCTTTGTATGTATGCATATGCATCTGTGTATGTATGTATGCATATGCATGTGTATGTGTGTATGTATATGCATGTGTGTATGTATATGTATATGTGTGTGTATGTATGTATGCATATGCATGTGTGTATGCACATATGTGTGTGTATGCATATGTGAGTGTGTATGTATATGTATATGTCTCTCTTCTTCTCTCTTTATGTTTCTCTAGATCTCTCTATTTCTTTCATCTCTCTCTCTATGTCCATCAAAAACAAAACATCACTTACATCGATGTAATTGTTTGGATCATTGTCATCAAAATCCACTTAAAGTTGTCCTTCGTCGAATTCCAAAGACCTGATGCCAAAATCTCTGGCAAAACTAAAGAGAAAAGAAATTAGAAAAGGGAAAACATAAAGAAAGAAAACGGAGTGGTTCAGTATGTGTGATACTTACCAAAACTTATGATCTAGAAAAATAGAGAGGTGTGAGTAGAGAGAGAGAGAGAGAAAGAGTGAAAAATAGGGGGATGTAGCTCGTGCTTGCAAACTAGAGAGTAGCAGGTTTTGTTTCAAGACACGAGGAATGTCGAAATTTTTGCTCTTGAATCCGACTAAAACATTGCATCGGTATGCGAAGTATGAGCGTGGGTATGAACATCGGTAGTTTCCACTAATTTACCAATGCTCATACCGACACTCATACCAATGCATGTGTACCGACGCGTATATTGGTTCCGTGGTTTTTCAAGCATTTTCAATGGTCATACCGACATCGATGCTTGACCGTCGGTATGCACAACATCAGTATGCCCTTGATATGTTGTAGTGTAAGAAACGCTTTCAAATGCATGAACCGCATCTTTATGGGCAAATGGATGCATAGAGGTCAATGTGTCCTGATTATCTTGACTTACGTCAAGCAAAATACATGGAGGGTGCTTCTTGAGTGATCTCAAACCTTCGTGGTAATGGAAATTCGCATGCAGCTCATGGAATTGCAACCTTTCACCTCCTCTTAACGTGCATAATTCACGATCACTATAGCAAGTTCCCAACTTTCCTAATCACTGAGAGAAATTTCCTTTTGTCTTGATCTCTGGACGAGGCTGATCAACTCAATACAATATGACCATCTTAAAGAGCACTTTCATCCTTAAATGCTCTTCATAATATGAGACATATAGGGGCATTCCCCAAATCCCCATAATCTATCCTATAAAGCATGGTAATGAGATCTTCCTTGTTTTATTTTTTCTTTTATTTTATGGACCATATCGTATGAACGCACTGAATTGAGAGGAATAATAAGTACAAAGTATTGGAATAGCTAGGCATCATTCTATTAACTAGGCATCAACCCCACAAAAGTGTATTGTTCACAAGATATCGGATGAATCGCATCTACATGGGCAAGTGAGTGTATAGAAGACACTGTTTTCCTGAATCCTCATGGTTCCAACATGCGTCCCGATCAACTCGAGTTAACGCAAGTGCAAACATGTCGGCTGCTTTGAAAAACTAAACGAAATTCCCATCATCTTCATCATAGGAGACATTTAAAAGCATTCTTGGTTCGTCCTTGGTTCATATCCGTAAAACAGATTAATTGAGGGGAATCATCAATGCAAAGTATTGATATATAACCAGATCAACAAGGCATGGTTTACACAAGTCGGAAATGTTTATTTCATATCCCAATAGTTGAGTGAATGCATTCTTCAGTGTGCTGACATGAAATTATAAATCTGTACAGCTTCTTAGAAAATTATCAATTAATCAATAGCCTTTCCTAGGCTAGTATAGAACTATCTAGAGATTCTCATAGCCTATCCGCTTACTTCTTGTAAGCCCTTAGAGAAAGTCACAATCATAGGGTACGTACCATACGAAGCTTACAATTGCTTACGTTTCTCCCTATGTGAACTTGGCGCTTGAAGAAATATGCTGCTAGAAATTATTCTCAAAGTTCGTTTACCCATTTGTATTAGACTATCCTCTCACAGATGTCGCTTGCTTGATTCAATGTGTTTTTTCTACCAGCATTAGGCCCAAATATAAATTCATAGAGATCTAGCAATAAAAAGCACCTCTAAAAGGATGAAAGAAAGATAATCCATAAATAATCTCATAATCGACATTCATAATACCATGAAAGGGACCGCTTCCTTAATTTGTTTATTCTTGAGGAGCTTACACATCTCTTTCGTCATTTTTTTTTTCACTTTTTCCATCCACCAATCTTTAAAATAAATATGCATGTTCCTTATTTTAACATTGCAAAAGGGATGGAGGCCCCTATTTGTCAATTATGTTGTTGGAGATGTAGCTTCTATCTAGTCTAGCTTTCTGCAAATCTTTGGCCAACTTGAGGTTTGACCAAATTGAAATCATGAATATGTTTGACTTGAAGGAGATTGTGGTCAAGCTTAACCTCGTACCAGGCATCTATCTCAATTCTATCAATAATGCATTCCCTTTGGTCCCATCTATGAGATAAGAATTTTACCATATTAAATTCCCCACAAAGGATGACTTCAAATGGTAGAGAGTCTAAAGAGTGCTAGGTATCTTGTCTATCCCAATCAAGATTGTGAGCATAAACCAAAGCAATGGCGAGTAGAAAATGGCCATTAAAAGAGGGTGCAATCCACCAATGGTTCACATCGGTTATAGTACCCATCAAAGAAAGAGTGTCATTTTGATTTAAAGCCAATCGCTCCACCACCACTCCCACATCGCTATTGTGTGGTGATCCACACGTGATATGCCTATAT
Organism: Ceratopteris richardii; assembly: GCA_020310875.1. Classification (NCBI taxonomy): domain Eukaryota; kingdom Viridiplantae; phylum Streptophyta; class Polypodiopsida; order Polypodiales; family Pteridaceae; genus Ceratopteris; species Ceratopteris richardii. Next base: position 4,194,377 of record CM035440.1, read on the forward strand.
GATCTTCAACCTCTTTTGGTATTTGACTCCATCAACTTTGATCTTTAGATGACAGATAAAGTCTCGATTGATGTTTTTATGTAGAATCCATTGACTAAACACGGTTGCTCTTGAAGGGTCAGAGAACCTTAAAATGTTGAACAAAACAACAATCATTTAGGAGGTGAGGTATCTTTGTTTTCTTGACTGCAGTGAGTGCACTAATGGCGTTCAAGCGAGGGATTAGCAGGGATATCCACCGCTGGCGACACCTTTGGGCTGATTCCATGTCACCTTTGGGCTGATTCCACGTCATTCGGTTGTTCGTATTGCAAACTCGCTAGTTTCTGGCTTACTGCAAACTTATATGTGTTATAGGGATCTATCGAATGAGGGGACGATTGCGCCAGAGTTGGCCGAGCTGGACGAGCTTCAGTTTCTGTATGGATTCAGTTTATTTTCTGAGATGAAAGTTTAATTATCGAAGAGCATGTTCATCACCATTTTTTGTTCCTTCTGATTGTTTCATTTACAGAGAGCTGAATCGCAACTTTCTGGTGGGGCATATATCGCCAGTGTTAGGGAACCTCCTGAATCCTGTAAGCTTGGATTTGTCCCATAACTTTCTCTCAGGCGTGTTATGTCTACAATTTCAACTGCTGACTGCGTTGCCTTGCTCGCCTTTGTATTTCTGCCAACGCAGGCGGTTAGAGGTGAACTCTCTTAGAGGACCTATAAGCTGGAATTTGGGATTCGTCCCTCTCTATGTGTTGTAAGTATACATCTCATCTAGGACTGTACCTGTGCAAGCGCAATCAATTTCGTGTCTCCCATTCTGTGCCATGGAACATTGACGTCCATCCCCTGATGCAGTAATGTCTCCTATAATCATCTCGAGGGTTTTGTGTTTCCAGCTTCAGCAAGTACAGCATTCGGAGGTATGGGTGAATATTTACATTTGCTTCATCTTCACGTTTATGTGAGTTCGGTGACGGACGTATGAATCATCCATGCAGCTTTCATCGCGGTAATCCTCGTCTCTGCGGTGCACCACCCTGCTAGAGATGGCTAACTTTTGCATGATATTACCTTCTAAAATGTATTACCAAGTAAAATATTGTCTCGCCGGAACTGTTGTAAACATTATTATGGCTCGCAAACGGTGTTGCACATGAGATGGGATTCAGATGGCCGCTGGAGAATACAATGTAAAAGTTGATCTTCATCATCTTGAATGATTATCCCACCATATATGCTCCCTGTTAAGGATAGTCCACGGCCAAGAGTTGCTAGCCTTCTTTATTTTGTCTTGTGCGGGGACATCGTTATTTCTACAGCAGGCTTGGACGTCAATGTCTATCTTATTAACTTCTACACTTTGTTGATGATTTCGTCTATTAACAATGCCAAATTCATGAAAAGAGTCCATCCCGTTTCTTAAGACGCATATTTCATACTTATTTTTTATCAAAATCGCTTCTTTTATTCTTGTGCATCTCGGCCATTAAGCACAAATGAAAATGAATGATGAAATGAGTTACCAAAAAACAGAGAGTCCGGACCTAAAAAAAAATAACATGTGTTAGATAGCTTGCATATGGAATAGAATTAGCTTACCAAGAGCATAATAAGACTTCCACAAGCTCGTAATCAGGTGCGTAATGAAGGTGACAGCATCACCTTATATTTCTAAATCGGAATCCATAAGACCATTCCTTCACCTAACATTACAACACATCTAACTATGCTATTTTCATATGAGGATTGTGTGCGTATCTCTTACCTTCATAAATCTTTGTATATCCTTCCCAATCCCCCAATACAAGGGCAGACTACTTCTTATATATATCTCCAAGGCTAGAGAATGACCTGCACCAAATCCAATCATTTACTTTATCTTTACTACTTTTTGCCTGAGTGCCACTCCTAACTAACAAAAGTGATGGAAGAGTGGGCGAATTTCGGAGTAGTAGCCCAATTTTGATACTGACAAGTAATCGATTTTAGCTCTACACCTTCACCCGCAAACTTTGAATGCTAAGAATCAGCACTCCGTTCTGAACCTTGATTATCCCCATGAATCAGATAGCTAACTTGACTCTAAATCAAGGTGTGATGCTAAGGAGGAATGGTGAAGAGGCAAATAGTATGAGAGAGAAGACGAGCCCATTAAGAGGTGAATCATACCAAAGACAAATTCGAGGCATCCTACAAGTATGAATTTCCACACATAGATGAATTTAAGGAACCAAGACAAATTTTCTCTCTTGGTTGTAATGAATTTTGGAGCTAGGAGTAATCTACTTCCAGACTAGCTTCATCTTGCCAAACGAATTCCAAACTTGCTTGTAGAGATGAATTTCGCTTCTTACTTATTATAGGGTGGAGCGAACTTGAACAAGTTAAAAGTAGCATCCTTTAACTATTGAGAAACCTATAAATTAATGTCATCCATAGATAATCTTCTGATGATACATGTGTTATGATATTAGCAGACGTTCTTCCGTTTTAGTTCAAGTTCTAGATAAGTCTAATGCTCAATGATCCATTGGTATTCAAGGATACGTGCACATGTGGTGATCACTATGAATTGAGTATTCTTGGGTTGGTGATTAGAATCACTTATCTATCTTCATTACACATGTTCTATCGTGTGGCTTGACCTTCTTTCCCAATACATTGTTGTTCCTATTTTCCTGAAGCCACTCAAAGCATAAACTTTTAATGAGATTAAATCATTCAAACTATTTCTCACAAGATCTTTCTCAGAAGATCAGTATCTTAATTGAGATGGAGTTCATGTGTATAAACAATGAAAACCATTTGACTATCAACTATTTAGTCTAAGAATCGAATCAAAGTATGATGAAGATAAAGTAGATCTTTTCCTACATATCATTCATTTACAAGAATATTTAGGAAGATGCGAGTGGGATTCATGAAACAATATATGATTCTAACTCTTTGGGAGACTTAAATTTGTAGCAATTTTCACAACGAAAGTTCCATAAATTCCCCGATTGTAATTTTGTACTGATCTTTCTCATAAGATCAGTATCTTAATTGAGGTGGAGTTCATGTGTATAAACAATGAAAACCATTTGACTATCAACTATTTAGTCTAAGAATCGAATCAAAATATGATGAAGATAAAGTAGATCTTTTCCTACATATCATTCATCTACAAGAATATTTAGGAAGATGGGAGTGGGATTCATTAAACAATATATGATTCTAACTCTTTGGGAGACTTAAATTTGTAGTAATTTTCAGAATGAAAGTTCCATAAATTCCCCGATTGTAATTTTGTAAGTACATACATATTGAATTCAAGGAGTAATGTTGTAACAGAATTGATGGTACTTAGATAACGAAAGATTCACCCAAAAAAATGTGACTCTAGACCTAAAAATAGTTAACATGCATGAGTAAAAGTAGGTTAGGAGTAAAACAAGATGTCAATTGTTGGAGTTTGATATGTGCAAAAGCACTTGAACAACACAAGGAAGAGGAAGAAGCTTGGAGCACAACATAGAATATTAAATGTATTAACAAGTGACTATACAAAGATTAAAAACCTGTAAGGGGTATACGCACATATACTAGCCAGGGGGGAAACTTCCTAAAGAGGGAAAAAAGTGCTCCGATGGTCCTATTGTGTTCACACACATCACTACCAAAATATATCAATAAGGTGATCATTAGACCAAGACTTATGGTTTTTGACATACGAAAGATGATAATTACTTTCTACTAGTATTGCCCAAATATGATTAGAGGATAGGCATCTCACAATCTTCTTTGTATAAAGATTCTCAACCAATTTAAGAGTAAATAATAAACCAAGGCCGCCTTCCTAGTTGGGTAGGTGACAAGGGTAGATGACAAGTATCTGAGCCAAGTCCGGGGATTTTGCACACCTCTTCAAACCGCGGCCCCCCTAGGGGAATCGTCTCGTAGATAGTAACCTACATCACTTTTTTTTTGGATGGAATCCAACAAGAGAGAAAATAGATAATGCAAGGAACATCAAAATGCTTTAGAAAAAAAACATGTGAGATAGGCAAGATTGAACATTATACCATTTAAATGTTATATTTAAAGACTTGTGAACATCAAAATGAACAACTAAAACGAATGTGACCTCCTAAGATCTTCAAAAGATCAAATATATGGTACCAAACTTCAAAGATGAAACTTGTCTGCAAACGAGGAAATAAAGATAGTTAACTAAAAAATAATAATGAAAAAAATGTGTGGAAGTAAAAGTAGTGAAAATGAATTATAAATCACGAACTTAAACTCTATGTACCATAATTTAGAAACAAAAATCATCAGAGGATCTCAAGTATAGCTCAAAAAATTATAGTTTGAAATATATTAGGGTATCAAAACCTTGTCAAGACCTACTACAACAAGATATGCGAAACTATCTAACTTGAATATTGAAGTGTAATAGATATAGAACCTCACACGAAATAAAGAATTCTGTTGTATGATGAAAATATGCAAGCCAAAGGATCAGATGCAAGTTAAAGCACTATAAAAGACCTCAAATTGTTTGAGATATCAAGTATAAAGACATGTATGTCTCTAGGGAGACACTAGATACACGAGAGAGATTAGATCTTACAAAATCCCTATTTGCATGAGGGTTCTATTCTATTTTGAAAAAAGAAACTATTTATGTATAGTACATGCTATAATATTCGTAGTGAAAGAAGACTAACCCACTCTAGCAAGTTACATTAAGAGAACCACTTATTTTATTGATAGGATATAAACATCAGATACTATCTCTTTTGAAAATAGAAGCCACTACTCACCCTATTTTTTCAATATGTTTTGCTCTAAATTTGAACATATGTGCACCTTCCACATCTTAGTTTTAGTAAATAATAAGTTCCACAAGCCTAAATATGAATTTAGAACTTTGTAGCATCGTCCCTTTCCAGCTCTACATCCAAATCTTTGAATCCAAGTAGAACTTTCATCCGCTTCAGCTATTTAGCATCCACTAGTTGATCTTTACTTCCTACATACTTAATATCTTGATTTACTATCTTCCCTTGGATATATTGGTAGTGTACTTCAATGTGTTAGGTTCTTTCATGGTACAATATAATCGATGTGCATTGTATTGATCTTACATTATCTCCAAAGAATAATGGTTGTGATGTAGATAAATCCATATCTTCATAATGTGTCAATTACCAAATAATCTCACATGCTGATTTTAAGACTCCTATATGCAACTTTCCTTCTTGAAACTTCTACTCTAGGTTGCTTTTTAGAAATCCATGAAACCAAATTATTACGTGCAAATGTCAAGTATGCTCCTGTACTCCTTTTATTATCCTTATTTCCAACCCAATTCACAGCACTATAGGCTTTCAAACCCATAACTTCATGATATTTATTATCTTGAGAACTAGAGAAGAACTTATTCTCCTAATTGATGCCATAAATTTGTGCATACCCTTTACAAAAAAGACTTCTTTTATATCTAATTACTAAACCATCATTGTTTCTCTTGATCCTGTACACCCATTTGTTATTGATTAACTTCATATTAGGCTACCTTGGAACTAAATCCCATGTATTGTTCTGATGAAAACCTCCGATCTCTTCATCCATTGCCTTAATCCCTTTCTTTAGCTTCGATTCTTCTTTATAAGATATTGGTTCCTGCATTTCAAGAAGTTTCACCATATAAGCTTCATGAGAAAATCTTTGTGGTTGCTTTCTCTTAATGGATGCCTTCATAGATTTCTTCTCCTACCATGCTTTTCTTGTCTTTGAGATTGGGTTCTTCTTGATATAGAAGCTTCACTTTCTTCTCCCTCGAACTCAATTTCATTTTAAATAAAATCTCAAGTTGTGACCTTAGGTCCAACTTTGATCGTAACTGTTATGGAACATGAAAAAGTTTATGCTTCAAAAAAATCTACAATTAGAAACATTTAGTTTTGATCATAAAACACTTCATTAGGTGCTTTATGTACATGACTTTGAATAGGTGGAGTCTTGTCTATCACATAAACTACCATATTGAGTGCGTAAACCCAAAAAGCAAGTGGTAAGTCGTTTCTATTTAACATGCACCTATCCATCTCCAAGATAGAATAGTTTCTTCTTTCAACCACACCATTTTTTTGAGGTGTATATCCGTTTGTAGTCTACTTTGTAATTCCTTCTTCCTCAAAATATGTAAGAAACCAAATCTCAAACTTCTTATGCTTCTACCTAGATTCTTTTCAACCAAGGATTTAAGCTTCTTAAACATATCCAACACTGTGGATTTGTATTTCATAAAATAAATGAATGTAAAAATAAACATTATAAATTACTTGATACATGCCATTAACTCTTCTTGAGATGGACCTCATGCCTCAATATGAATCAAGTCCAAAGACCTCTTCTTTGCAATATTGCTTTTGAAAAGGAATTTGTACCTATTTTCCAAACTAACATGGCTCACAAACATAATCTAAATATTACTTAGGTAGTTGTTGTGGATATTCAACCAAGAAGTCATTTGGAATATCTTTCACTTATATATCGTAATATCTTAAGCCATAATTAATCCAATTGAATAACATGAGTCCCATTGATCATTCTATAGCCTAAATAATATGGAAGTTCAAATTCATAAGTATATAATTTAGTTACATTTTATCCTCTTATAATAAAATTACTATTTTTCATTTGATAATCCTATGATTGATTATTATCAAAATCCACTTTAAGTCCATTTGTCCAATCGAAATCAAATAAAACATCTTTGAGTGTTACATGTGTAGTAAATGGACAATGATGAGTATATACTACTTCATGCTGAGTACCATTACCTCTAAAAACTATGACTCTTTATTGTAGCTTGTTTAAGTTCACAAAAAAACTTATATTATGACTTGTGGTTTGCGCAAGGTCTATCTACATACCAAGTTTTGTTGTTTACCTTCCTCGTGTATTTCTATATGCATAGCCATAAGAATGTTTTGCTTTTGTGTCTAATCATCCTCTTGTGCTACATTATAGTTTTGATGCATGTGGACTTGGCCTCATCCTCTTTGTCATCCTCTAAAACCACCTCTTCTATTAGGGTTGGACAAGCAATCCCTATCATAATGACAAACTTTACCACAATAGCTAGAAGTGAAGTTTCCTTGCTGATTTGGTTGATATTGTTCACCTTATTGTATTTTCTTCCTCCTCTAGTAGCATTAAAGCTTCCTCTTCCTCTTTCATGGTTGTTGAATCTTCCTCCTCTCCAATTTCATGCACCTCTTGCTCTATTTGCTGAAGTATAAAGAGCTTGTCCTTGACTAAATCTTTGATAATGATAAGAATTTCCATCTTCTATGTTGATTTCCATAGTCATCATGAGCGATTATAAATCTTCAATGGATGGTAGATAATCCCAACCCATGATAGATGTAATAAAAGAATTCCATCTTTCATCTTCGCTCAAACCATTTAACATGATATTTAACTTTATGTCCTCAATGTCGAGGAGTTATTGGGGTATCCGCCTTTGTCCAGTTCCAAACTATAAGGGAAAATAAGCACTCACACTTCTAGTATGTCTTCTACTCAAGGGAGATTCTCCTTAGGGAAGTATTCCCTATAACATTTCTCTATGCATGATAGATGTAATATGAGAATTCCGTCATTCATCTTCTCTCAAGCCATTTAACATGCTATTAGACTTTATACCCTCATTGTAGAGGAGGCACTAGGGTATCCACCTTTGGGGAGTTCCAAAATGTAAGGGAAAACAAGCACTCACACTTCTAGTACATCATCTACTCGAGGGAGGTTCTCCTTAGGAAAGTGTACCCTTTAATATTTATATGTATATGTACTCTAATTGACAAAAAGATAATGACAATTGCATGGTCATAGAGGGAGAAAATCATAACGCTCATACAAGAGAGAACCCTAGATTCATTTCTTAGCTCACACAAAGATTACATAGGCCAAAAATATTCCAAATGAGTAATACAATGAGCTAGGGGGTCATTCTAGAACTAGAAAAAATCAATACAAGAGCACTGATGAACACCAGGAGTACAACAAGATTAAAGACTTACTCCAAGAGAAATACAATAAAATCACACCTAGGGACTACTTCCAAACCACTCAATCACACTACAATGCTAATAGCCAACTCCACTAAGATGCCCATGCTCTATATCCTCACCACAGAGTGACCCCCAATAGTGTCCTTGTAGCACCAGAATGCAAGAGTGGACGAGAAAATTGTGTTTGTACCTAAAGCCCAATGCCAAAAGAAGGATATTAATGCCTAAAAAGTGATCTCGACTTCTCTATGTGTGTGTATCTCGTCCCAATCAGGGCAAGTCATCTACTTATATATACTCCAAGAGGCTAGAAGTTGCCTTGCTAAATTCCCAACGTTCATTGAGTATGTTTCTACCTTTTTCTTTCTAAGCTAATTATATGACTTGCATATGTACGATGGGGCTTTTGTGAGGTGAGTTAATGTATTGTCAAAAATCAATCTTTCCAATTGAAATGCATGTTTTTTCTTGTTTTCTAACTCCATGGCAAGGTAATTTCACTCATGAATAAATGTTTCAACAACTTGGCAAGATCACTTGCACGTTAGAATTGAGAAATTGAAATAATCTAAAGAAAAATATATATTTTGATAAATACTCATCGACTAAAGGAAAGAAAAATTGAAGTGGGCGACTAGATGCTTGTGTATAATATTCTTTTTATATGAAATATGAAGCAACAGAAAACCTAATGAAGTGATGGTTTGGTCCATGTATAGTGCATAAAGTTCATGATGATAATATTATGTTTTGAAAGAATTAAATAATTTATTCTGAACTCTCTCCATGATTGAAAGTGGTTGTCCCCATGTGCATACATGGTAAAAATTGGAGAAGTATATATATGATATATTGCACACGTTATATTTAATGTTTTATTACAAACTCGGATAGTAGAAAACTTGTGTAGTTACAACAACATCATAATTGCTGACATAGATGATGTAAAAAGAACAGCTCGATTCGTAGAAAATAACGGTGAACAACAAATATAAAAGTTGAAGAATCTAAATGGAAATCAGATCAGAACATAGTTAATGGCTGGTCAATTGAGTTAACATAGAGAGTTAGCCTAGAGAAGATCTAAAGATAAGATGTAAAGATATATCTTATTTGGCCTCAATTCCTAAAGAACCAAATATGATATAACCAAGTTGAACATAGAAATTCTATTGACATTCGATGCTAGGCATTGACTTCTAGAATATATGTTCCTATAACTCAATGCCTCGCATCAAATAGCACCAACTACGCACAAAACTCAATCATACTAAATTCTAATGAGCAAGAGAACTCACCCAGTCATGGAAAAATATAAAGTATTTTGACAATGCTTTATATGAGGTGGTGTTTGGGTACTCTTCCTAGACTTCACTCCATGTGAAGAACCCAAGCCTCCTCATCATCACCTCCTAAATCTTCATAAAAACCATGTAATTGCATTGTGAGGTTTAAAAGCAACATGATAAGTTATTGAAAGAGCAAGTAAAACTGATCAATGAGAAGAATCTACTTACTTATTTGGCTTTATGACCATCTCCTCAAGGCTTAGGTCTTTATAAATGACCCTTGAAAATGTTGAAATTATCAAAGTGTTATCCTTCATGCCTTGTAATGCTCTCCAAGGTGTCACCTTCATATCCTTAGTAACCTCTTCAATGGAGAGATTAGTTTTGTTTCCCTATCCCTTTACATATACCTAAGGACCTATTTTTGCCTTTTTCTATTTTTGACCTTTCACGTGTTTGTTCTCCCACATTGTGAATATTTTATCCTAGAGATCCGAGATTTCCCCTGTCCTCAAGGCGAGTTGGAAACATGGGTCAAATTTATGGAATGCATCTAACTTCACATTCTCATCCACTACTGTCCCTACCTTTATTAGGCATTTCTTTCTCAAATTTGGATGGATCCTTCCACCATGCACCCTTAGGGAATCAACATACTCACAATGAAAGAATCGGATACACTCAATGGACGACATTTTCTTCTTGTAATCATTTTCATTGTTGTGGTTCCAAGCTAGGAGTTTGGTCTCCTTTGTCGTCAAACCAACATAGATTTTACATTGTGCATACCTGAAGAAGTATGTATTTGGATGCTCTTTTACAAGTTGTCTTTAGGGCTCTGCAGAGTGTGATCCTCCAATAACAAAATATGTATAGTCCTCAAACAAACCTTCTTTGAATTCCTCCACCAACCCGCATTCATTTGGATTGACCATTACCAAGAATGGTACAACGGGTGCATGTGGTTTTATCTTCATTTTCTTCTTAAGATTTTGTACATGCAGATTGTGTGGATCCCTTATCTCAAGAGGCCTCCTTTCTTTAAGTGGGTCTATTTGGGGTCTATTGATTATAGTAATGGGGAGGTGGAAAGGTTGCCCCTTCTTCATGAGCTTGTTCTTGAAAATCTTCTCCATTATCTTATTCTGTTTTGGAAGCAATATCCCAGATGTGAGCTCTCCTCTAGGGGTAACTATGTCATCATGAGGGTTTGAGCTTTCTGTTGATTCCACATGAGTTGGCTTCGTCTTCTTATGGGGTTTCTTCTATATAGGCTTCTTTCCCTTTGACTTTATAGGTGTCATCTTCCTTCGCTAGCTTGGCATGATATTTCCCTATATCCATGGCAAGAGATCCATAATCAAATTGTTTGATTCCCTATAGATCTGAGCGAGCCTCTCTTGAACACAACAGTTCAAACATAGGAGCTCCATTTTGAAAATTGTATTCCTCAATCCTTCTGAGGTCTCCACTAGTAAAAGGAGGTTAACTGAGTTCTCTTTCTTGTAGTCAACCTTTAACACAAGGCCACATTTGAAAACCTGCATGGTGGTAATCTTTTCCCTCCCATAGGTGCTAACAAATACAAGCAAGTTGGCATTTTTCTTATCTATGTACGGAAGGCACCACTCCAGATTTTTCATGCCTCAAAGTAGTCTTTCTTTTCTATTGACCTTAGTATCTTTGGATTTATCCTTTCTCCCTAGCTCTTTCTTAATTGCGCTTGACACTCTTATGACCACCTGACGATATGGCAATTGGATTACTTGCAAGCTTAGAGGAGTAAGAAAAGATGCTCTTCTTTGGCTTCAGAGGATGTCCAATGCTTTTGTCCTGAGCACCCTCTCTTGAGCTTAGTAGCACCTTCAGCTTCTTAAAGGATTTCTCCTCTTTCTTCTCAATGTCCTTGAAGTTATAAAATTTATGTTACGCAAGGGCATCACATTGTTGTAGGGATAAGATTCATCTCAATCTTTGGGGGCCAAGTAGATGTGACTCATCAACATTGTGCTACAATGTGATGCTTGGCATCAAATTTTGCATATAAATTGATACCAGTCATTGACCTTAATGTCAAAGGCAATACCAAGCATCGAATTTGAGGGTCAAGCCTATGCAAAACATGAACCCTTGGGTCCAATTTCATGTTAGGCATCGAATTTGGTGCCAAGTCAATGCTTGGCATTACCACTTCCTCACCCAACTTGATGCCAGGCATACAATTGGCTGACAAGGTCAATGTGAGGCATCGAGCTAGCCTCCTAAATTGATGCTACACATCGATTTGGGAGAGGAAGTCGATGCTCGGCATTGTCTTGAAGTCGATCCTAATGCTTCAAGTCGATGCTTGGCATTGACTTCCTCACCCAGCTCGATGCCTGGCATTGAGTTTGGAAGCCACGTGGATGCCTCACATCAACCTTCTTGCAAAATTTGATTTCTCGCATTGACCTTCTCACCCAATTCGATGCTTGGAATTGAGGTGGCCCGAAATTCGATGCATGGCATGGAATTTCTCCCAAATTTCGGTGCCTAGCATCAACCCTTCCTGAAAAGGCAATGCTTGGCATTGAATTCCATCACTCTAAACTAGGACAAAAAATTTTCTTTGTTTTTGACATTAATGCCTCTATTTTCTAAAATTGGAAACTCTAAGAAGAGATGCTAGATGATTCGATAGCATTCTCAGGCATTGAAAATAACTTATTTAGCTTCTTCATGAATATGATGCTTCAATGGTGGTTTTTCAGGGTAGTAATTGAAAAACAAGTAATGTTTTCCACTATGGAATAAAAAAATGACATATTTTACAGCATTTTATGCATTTTTCTCAATAAGAAAAAGAGAACATGTCTTTCTTCTCCTTTGTTATGACTCAATGTTATATATATATATATATATATATATATATATATATATATATATATATATATATATATATATATATATATATATATATATATATATATATATATATATATATATATATATATATATATATCTATGTGTGTGTGTATGTTTGTGTGTGTGGATATTCGTTTATGTATGTATGTATGTATGTATGTGTGTATATGTATGTGTGTGTGTATGTATGTATGTCTGTATATATGTATATATATATGTATGTATGTATGTATGTATGTATGCATGTATGTACGTATGCATGCATGCTTGCATGTATGTATGCATGCTTGCATGTATGTATGCATGCTTGCATGTATGTATGCCTACTAGCATGTATGTATGCATGCTTGCATGTATGTATGCATGCTTGCATGTATGTATGTATGTCCATGTGTATGCATGCATGCATGTGTGTATGTATGTATGTATGTATTTATGTGTGTGTGTGTGTGTGTATGTATTGTTGAAAATCAAACTCCAGCCTTCAAAGCATATGAACCTCTTCGGTTGATGACACTTGGAGGAATGTGAGGCAAGAGTCTGAGTAGAAGAATTTGTATTCAAAGTTGAACTTGAAGCCCCCCTCATAACTCTCAAATAAATCACCTATCACGTTTAGGTGTAATAAAGATTACATTCTGGGAAAAGAGCTCCATATCATCTACAAACTCTTCTGAAAGGCATATAAACAGAGCTTGTACTTTGAGTTGAAAATATCATGTGTGCGTTATCATTTTTAGGATTTGAATATGCTAGTAGACTCCTTTTTTAGAAAGCCCCTTGCTTGCTTAAGGATTTTCTTCATACTTTCAGTAATGATACCTCATACTCATAGGATATTTTCAAAATCTTATAAACACATTCTACCTCGAATTCGTAAGATCATGCATGTGTTATCTCTCCTAGGATTTGAACAAGCTATTAGAACCCTTGCTAAGCAAGCTCCCTAGTTATATATATATATACATATATATATATATATATATATATATATATATATATATATATATATATATATATATATATATATATATATATATATATATATATATATATATATATATATATATATATATATGTGTGTGTGTGTGTGTGTGTGTGTGTATGTATGTACGTGTGTATGTATGTATGTATGTATGTATGTGTGTGTGTGTGCTTGTGTCTATGTATATAATATACTATATATAACTCTCTCTCTCTCCCAATATGCATACATAGACACAAACACACACACATAGATACAAGCACACACACACATACATACATACATACACACACACATATACATATATATATATATATATATATATATATATATATATATATATATATATATATATATATATATATATATATATATATATATATATATATATATATATATATATATATATATATATATATATATATATATATATATATATATATATATGCGTGTGTGTGTATGTGTTTTTTGTTGGAGTTAGACATCTGCGGAAGCACGCTAACAGCACAAGGAAGAAGAAGAAGCTTGGAGCACAACACACAAGACTGAATGTATTACTAGAGAATGTACAAAGATAAGTAGCCCATTAGGGCAATAGGCGTATATACAAGCCGGGGGAAAAAAACCTCCTAAAGAGGGAAAAAAGTGCCCCGACGGTCCTAGAGTGTTCACACACATCACTACCTAAATATATCAACAAATCCCCCCTGGGAGTGATGCGGTGAACAAGGAGCTGGCACTCATGTATAAGGAAGTGCCGAGCTATGTGGAAATCACTCCACAAAAGGAAGTAAGCCCAAAGCTTTGCGAAAAGCTTCAAACTTCTCCCTAGGCAGAGCCTTCGTGAAAAGGTCTGCAATGTTCTCCTGCGTGGGCACATATGCCAAGCTGATCTCCCCAGTAGAGAACCTCTCCCTGACATAGTGATAATGCACCTCAATGTGCTTAGTGCGAGCATGGAACACAGGGTTCCTCGCAACTGCCAATGCGCTCTGACTGTCAATGAAGATGGTGGTGGCAGAAGACTGGCCAACACCCAAATCAGCCATAAGGCGTCTGAGCCACACACACTCAACAGTCGCTATGAAAGCTGCCCTATACTCAGCCTCACAACTAGAAGTGGCCACAGTAGGCTGCTTCTTGCTCAACCAAGATATACATGAGCTACCAAGCATGAAGCAAAAACCACTGGTGGACACACGAGTGTCATAGCAACTAGCCCAATCTGAGTGAGAAAAAGCATGCAAATCTGGTGGTAGTGATCCCCCCTTGGGATAAAACAACCCAAGTAGCCGAGTACCACTCAAGTAGCGAAAGATGCGCTTAACCGCTTTCCAATGCGTGACTCCTGGGCAATGCATAAACCTGCTCATCTGTGAGACAGCAAACTGAATATCTGGCCGAGTAATGCATAAGTAAATCAAGCATCCAACAGCCTGCTGATAGAGAACAGCATCAAATGCATCTCCAGCATCATGAAGACTCAATCGTAAACCTGTCTCCATAGGAGTGGCAATAGGCTTACAGTCTTCAAGGCCAAAACGCTGCAATAATGTGTCAATATATTTCGTTTGACACAAAGCCATTCCACCATCAACTTGCATAAACTGAATGCCCAAATAGTGATGCAAATGCCCCAAATTAGACATCTCAAATGAGGCATGCAAATCAGCCTTGAAATCAGCAATATGCTTCTCAAGAGGACCAGTGAGCAGCATGTCGTCTACATAGACAACAATGATCAAAAGCACATCATTAGCACGCTTAACATATAAGGTGCTTTCACTTGGACTGTTCTCAAAACCATGTGCAATCAGATAGGCATGTATTTTCTCATACCAAGCACGTGGTGCTTGCTTTAAACCATATAACGCCTTCTTTAACCTGCACACCTGGTTTTCATGCCCTTTCTGCACAAAGCCACGGGGCTGAAAAACATACACTTCTTCATGCAAGTCACCATTCAGAAATGTTGTTTTAATGTCCAACTGATGTACATTCCAACCATGATGGGCTGCAAGTGCACAAATGCTTCGAACAGTAGTCATACGACATGTAGGTGCAAAGGTCTCATCAAAATCAATGCCTCTTTCCTGCGCATAACCCTTTACAACAAGCCTAGCCTTATACCTGTCAACTGTACCATCAGGTTTACGCTTCAGCTTGTATACCCACTTAGTGCCAATGGCCTTCTTGCCAGAAGGCAAGTCACATAAAGACCATGTACCATTCTTCATTATAGCATCATATTCAGATTGCATAGCAGCCATCCAATTTTGTGCTTCATCAAAAGAAACACGCTCATTCTCATCACAGAGACTAGATGCAGCCATAGCATAGCAATCTGATGCAAAGGAGGTACTATGAGAGCCTGAACGAGTACGATATGACAAATGTGCATCTAATTTGTTGTCACGCAAAGTCTGCACCAGCCATTTTGGCATAGTTTTTGCCTGTTCAATATCAGCTCTCTCATCAACAAGTGCATCATGTAAATCTGCATCAGAAATGGAATGATCTGCATCATCATATGAAACCTGCAAAGGCTGAGAAGTTGCCTCATTAGGACCAGCGCTAGCCTGTCCACCTGTAAAAAGAGGCATCAAAGTATCATACATGTCTTTGGAGCTAACAGATGTCTCCTTAGTACATGAAAGCAATGGCTGAATAGCATCTTCCACAAAGACAACATCACGGCTAACCAGAATGCGTTTAGTTTGTGGATGATACAGACGATAGCCTTTACTTTCAGAACTGTATCCAACAAAAATACATTTTACTGCCTTATCATAATTTTCTGTGATGTTGTTCAGGCACTAATGCATATGCCAAACAACCAAAAACACGCAGATGAGCAACAGATGGCTTGCGGTCATGCCAAGCCTCATATGAAGTGATAGACTGCAACGCTTTCGTGGGACACCTGTTCAGTACATATGCTGCACACATGCAGCCTCAAGCCAGAAACTATGTGGTAAAGCCTGACTTTTGACCATGCACCTCGCCATCTCCATGAGTGACCTGTTCTTTCGTTCAGCAACTCCATTCTGTTGAGGTGTATACGGCACTGTACACCGGTGTTTTATCCCACGTTCAGCCAAAAATGCATTAAAATGTGAAGACATATATTCCCCCCCTCGATCAGAACGGAGGGTGCCCATTTTACATGCTGACAGATTTTCAGCCAAAACCAAAAACTGTTTGAAGCACATGAACACTTCGGACTTTTCTTTGAGTGGATATACCCATGCATGCCTGGAAAAATCATCAATGAAAGTCACGAAGTAAAGGTAATTTCCAAAAGAGGGTGTCTACATAGGACCACAGACATCACTATGTACAAGCTGCAATTTCTCCATAGCCCGAACTGTACCATCTTTTGGAAAGGAAGAACGCTGCATTTTGCCCAAAATACAGCCTTCACAAACATGTTTTCCAGGTGCCTCAAGTTTGGGCAAAGAGGACACCATTTCATATTTCTGCAGGCGTAACAAACTAGCAAAATTCAGATGACCAAAGCGTGCATGCCAAAGCTTTGCATCTGACATAGCCTGAGAATCATGAACTGCACATGCCGAATCATTCACAGATTTTTCATAGTCTATGAGCTTATACAGCCCACGACATAAAATGCCAGAAGCAATAATCACATCGCCATTTGAGAGATCATGGACTGTACACCTGTCATCAACGAATTTCACAACCAAGCCAATCTTGGCTAATGCAGAAACTGATAACAGGTTCTTTTTGATCCCTGGCACAAATAAAGCATCTGACAAAGTGAAAGAACTACCATCAGCAGTAGTCAGAATGATCTTACCAACTCCCATAACAGGATAAGAGGAGTTATTGGCGCATGTGACAGTATTCCCTGTAGGGGCAGGCTCGAGTGAAGAGAAGAAACTGCGCTGCGAGGTAATATGTTTGGTTGCCCCACTGTCAAAGTACCAAACATCCGAGTCTACTGCAGACATGCACTGATCATGAGAAGATGGGTCAAAACTGCAGACA
Organism: Ceratopteris richardii; assembly: GCA_020310875.1. NCBI lineage: Eukaryota > Viridiplantae > Streptophyta > Polypodiopsida > Polypodiales > Pteridaceae > Ceratopteris > Ceratopteris richardii. The sequence continues at coordinate 4,211,632 of CM035440.1, forward strand.
GTAGTAAACGCCCATTCTTCTTCCTGCACAAGATTTGCAGACTCTGTTTTTGGTGTAGAGGCCTCTGCAACAACCATTCCAGCCTCTTTCTTCTTTGCCTCTTTAGCAGCCAGTTTTGGACAGTTCTTTATAATATGATCATTTCCTTTACAGTACTTGCAGAACAATTTCTGCTTTTCTGATTTCTTCTCATCTTTATCCTGGTTCTTCGATTGTGCAGCATTTGCAGATTTCTGCTTACTAGTAGAAGAGCTCCATTTTCCTTTGCCCTTCTGACTAGCCAGGAAAGCTTGATCTGCAACACGCATAATGGACCTGTTCTGCCTGGACTGATCTTCCTGCAACAGAACAGAGACTAATTCCTCAAATGACAAGGCATTCGGATTGCCTTTCATCATCAATCGAAGAGTAGAGGCAAAACTCTGATATGAATCAGGAAGGCCATTCAGAACGGTCTGCACAAGTGAGCTATCTGGTATAATCTCATCAGCAGAAATCAATTGTTCCTTCAGGTCTTTGATCTTTGTAAGAAAATTGTCCATCGAATCACCTTCATTCATGTGCTCACTCTCCAACTGTTTTCGAAGGTAAGCAACACGAGCCTCATTCCTAGCCTGGTACAAAGTGGTAAGTGTATCCCAAGCATCCTTTGCTGTTCTGCAAGAGCGAATGTGAGGAATAATGGCACGTTTGACAGACAAAGCTATCAATGCATGTGCCTGGGCATCTATGCCATCCCAACGAATCTGCTCTGCAGTAGGTGCAACAGAAACAGCAGCACGAACAGGAATCTGCAGAATATCATCTTCGACACCATCTTCATCAGCTCCGACACCTGTATTTGCAGTACCTGTCGTTACAGGTGTAACAGGACGTCTTTCAACACCCTGCACAATGTTCCACAATCCTTTTGCAACCAGTACATGTCGCATCATATAAGCCCATAATGGGTAGTTGGTACCATCCAACTTATCCTCAACAGCCAACATACGGAATACATCACTACTTTCAGCCATGGCCGGTGACTAAAATACCTTGATGGAGAAAATTGACTTTATCTCAAAAAGTTGAACAGAACTGCCCAGACGAGTTCTGCTAGACCTGTAGCAGACTTCGAGACGCTTAAACTGGCGAACAGAAACTGGTATATACCTTTGGCACAAAAGGACGAAATAGCCTGCACAAGCACTGCGATAGTGCGTTCGGAGGCCGAAACGAGCTCAGATCGCGATCTCGGAAACACCCTGAGTATGCTCACCAAATTTTGTGCGAATCTGAGACTCCAAACGGAGGAGTGTCGACAGCGCCCTAGAAGAAGCAATGACCAGCTCTGATACCAATTGTTGGAGTTAGACGTCTGCGGAAGCACGCGAACAGCACAAGGAAGAAGAAGAAGCTTGGAGCACAACACACAAGACTCAATGTATTACTAGAGAATGTACAAAGATAAGTAGCCCATTAGGGCAATAGGCGTATATACAAGCCGGGGGAAAAAAACCTCCTAAAGAGGGAAAAAAGTGCCCCGGCGGTCCTAGAGTGTTCACACACATCACTACCTAAATATATCAACATTTTTATGTAGAAATAGATATTCCTTTAGGTATGAATGTATATATGTACATATGTTATTGGTGCACATACCAAGCCTACACATTTGGCTAGAGTTTATGTACAATTGAAGCTCCATGGAAACCATTGCTAGGAAGTTTTTTTTAATCTTTACCATTTCTAAAAGTCATTGTTTTTTACTTGAAAGAATATTTGTAAATACCACTTAAATCGTGGGACTTGTTAGTTAGAAAAATCACGACTCTACTTGAGAGAATATCTCCTAGATTGGAGGACTACTTTTAGTGAGAGCCAATGGAGGATTAAAATTCAATTTCAAAATCCTTATCTATAGAAGATGTCTAGAAAACTCGCGGAATATGTGACTCCATGCCGAGTTATTCTTGACCACATTGTAAGAGAGTAAGGCTTACATCATAGCCTATACTACTCACAATCATTAGGCTTTGAGTATCATGCCTATGACCTTGTACAACATTGTGATACAATAGATCAATACTTCTCATCTATGGTCTCTCTATCATAGTTACTCATAAGAGTCAACTTGTATTGCTCATATATCAGTCATTTCTTTACCATTTTCAATGTTCTATAGCTTGTTAGAATGAACCCCAATGTCTCTACATACTCACAGAGTTTGAAGATAATCCATTCAGCCAATTTGGAGAGAACCACATCGAAGCACTCACTTTTCAAACTCTGAAAGGTCCTAAAAAATCGGGGGTAATGATTTGATTGCTAAATTGATTGCTCTGAAGAGTGAACTCAATAGCTTGAGCAAAACACCTAGTAGCAATATAAATCACTATATTATGAAGATCAAAGACATAAGTGATGCAGTAGGATCCATATTGTCACATAGATGATGAACTAGTTGCATATATTTTGAATGGGCTAAAGGATGATGAGAAATGAAAGAATTTTACCACTCTTGCATATGCCAAAGATATTTTCTAGACTTTGAGCAATTAGTGACCTTGATAATCATTGAGCATATGAACATTGGGGGATCCAATGCCAAGCGCAATGAATTGTAGGTAAAGTAAGAGATAGAGGATGAAATGAAGTAATGTGCAAAGGAAGGCGGGGAAGATGATCAAATGGATATCCTAATCAAGAAAAAGCAAGAAAATTTTCTTCATCTAGATGAAGAAGAAAGTTTAGAGAGAGAGGAGGAAGCATCAATCAGAATCAAGACCACAACACAACAAGAGGATTCTTTATATGTGGCAAGTATGGATACTATGGAAGGGATTGCTATCAAAGAGAAAATACCCATTCATTGTACAAAGGAAAAGGTAATTATACATCTACTTAACCACTTGTTCCCAATGACCTTTGTATCTTTATTCTCTAGCACTAATGTCCAAGTGTGATTGTCTTCCAAAGCTTTGATCTTCTCTAGCATATCCTCTTGTCATTCCCTACATGTATTGGCTTCTTCAAAGCATGTGGGTTCTTCAACAAATTTACTCATACATGCATAGTGTCTAGACATGAATGAATCATTGGTAAGTCTTTCAATTGTAAACCTTACCCTATCCAATCTTCTTAGCTCATCATTCCATTGATTTGAATATTTATTTTTGACCTTTGAGCTCTCCCTTTCTTTGCATGACGTTTTGATTTGATTTCAACCCATAAGTCTTTGTCTTCTTCTAAAGTATGTAAATTTAGCTTTTGCCCTTGCTCCTTGCATCAATAAGCTGAATTGATGTAGGAATTCCTCCATTCCATGATGAATCTTTACTCAAATCCTTGGGTCCACTAAGCACTATGTTTTCTGAGTCTTTTGTTTCTCTTGAATTCTTTCTTTCTTCATCTTCATTTATCTGCATACATACGTTTGAATAATACCAAGTTAAAATTTCATAAAATGTCACATCCCTTGATACATTTAGATCCTTTGTTGTGGGTTTATAGAATCTATATTCCTTTCCTTAACTTGCATATCTTGTCAATACCATATTCCTAATGTATCATCAAATTGGCTCCTTAATTCACTTAAAATTAATAAATAGCAAGTACATCCAAATACTCTCAAGTGCGAAACATCTGATTTTATATTTTACCAACCTTCAAAGGGTGTTGTAGCATGTATACCTGATGTGGCTGCTCTATTTATGACATATATTGTAGTGGTTGCTACATCGGCCTAGTAGAAATTTGACATCCCTATTTCCTTCATCATAACCGTAGCGCATTCTACATTGTACTACTCTTTCTTTCTGATACACTGATTTGTTTTGATAGTGTAGCTACATGTGAGTTTTCTCTTGATGCCATTTGACTCCAAGGAAGAAAGGAATTCATGAAAGAATTATTCTCCCCCACCATATGACCTTAAAGGTTTGATATACCTATCACATTCCTTGTCTAAAATAGATATGAACTTCTTAACGTACTAAAAGACATCTGACTTATGCTTCATATAGTAAAGCAAAATTATCCTTGTTCAATTATCAATGAAAGTTATAAATTATCTATAACCTTCAATTGAGTTCTCCTTTGTTGGCACCTAAAAATCTTTATGAACTAGCTCAAGTGTATGATAGCTCACATAATTCATCTTTTTGAAAGCTAACCTAGTCTACTTACCCAATGTAAAAGCTTCAATCAAGCTCTTAAGATTCTCATTGAAAAGGTTTGATAACACTAGTAGTAACCTCTTCCTTCTATATCCTTCAATCTAAGAGTATTGATATGTTCATATTGTTTATGCCACAGGTCCAATTTTGCTACACTTATACTTCCCATACATTAAGTAAGTAGTGTCGTTGGAATTTGGCATCACATCCAATGTGAATAACCTTCCCTCATAGGCCTAAGCACCTCTTTTCCTATTAAAATTTCACCATTTGTTTGTGTAATATCAGAACAGTTTTAGAGAATTAGAAAAAAACACAAGGGCTACAATAGAATGTAAGCAATATCCTTCGGTAATACATAAGACAAGATGCATAGAAAATCAAGGCTCTTAGCAGATGGTCTTGGATTGTCCCTCATTGATCAAGTACTCTCTCTGATTAGAGAGGTTTTAAATTATTCAAGAGAATCAAAGAATAATCTATAATTATAATGTGCTTTATGGAATCCACATATCAGTATATCTTTGAAGCTGGATTGTGCATGAAGTTCTATAATTGCAGTGTGTTGCAATGTGATCAATGTAAAAGCATGTATTTGACGTAGGATCAGAGAAGAAGAAGTAGTAATATGTCCAATATTCTTCAAGAAATGTCCTTTATGCCATTAGAAATATCTTCTCTTGATGTAGGCTCATCTGGCCTATGGCTATAGCTTCTATAGTAGGGAATGAAGATCATCCCCATGAGAGACACCTTGGTCATAAACAATGAGTCATAAAAAAAAAAAATCATGATATGCCCTACTATGCTCTTTCCCCTCGATAGGATATTTAGAAATCCCAGTTGTGTGCTTCTCACCATCAACTTCTTCCCAAGAAAATTGCACAATAGCTAGATAGTATCCCATTTTAATCTAGCTAACATTGAAAGAGATACAGTCTGCTTATGAATCGAGATTAAGGAAACCTTGCTCTATAGTGAGGTAATTGGATCACTATATGTTGAAGAGTAATCCTTTGTAGCTTGGCAACATAAGCAAATACAAAATCTTGACTCGACATCAAGGATGAACCTTGCAACTATATTATACCCACTATTACTATATTCTCATTCTAAAAGAGCTCCTATGTGTGCTCATTTATGGAGACTAAGATCATGCTCCTAATTTTTTACCACTCATGGTTACTCAAGATATTAAGAAAATCAATATACCATCATCTATACAATGGAATCATTAGTTTTTGTGAGTGCCACCAAGTCATAGATTCATCCTTCAATCAATATACACTACTTTCAATAAATGGTCTATTTTGGCTTTTATGAGCTCAACATGATGGTAATTCACTCGATCGATAACTAGGTTGTCTAATAGGTCATGCATCCGGCTTGAGAAGTACATGATGTTGGTAGATATGAGGGTCGATACCCTACATGTCTATGTAATCTGAGGCAAAGTTATCAACAAAATAAGTCACCAATCATAATAGATTAGCTTCAAAGGGTTGTTTAATGGTGATGCTTACTTTAATAAGTTGCTTCCTAGTAAGAGGTTCTAAATAGTGCATGATGAGTTAATCTTCTTATTCATATGTTTGCTTGTCTTGAATCTATGGTTCATATACCAAAAATATAAGTCAATGTTTTTGTTGTGATTGGTTGTACATCATGCTTGCAACCGAAAGATGAAGTTCACACAATGACTTACAACAACATCAAAACAATGGAAGGAATTTGGCTACCACACGAGTTTTGAAAAGGTGCATGGGTGTACATGCAACCATCTTGATTTGGTCCTCATGGTGTTTGAGATCATGTAAACTTGGATCTTCATTTGAAGGGTTTGCTCTTAGGCTTTAAGCAGCAAACACATGGTGGGATGGTTGCTATTTTATAACATGTCTTCAGAGTGACAAGGATGAAGGTGGAAAACTCTAATCAAACTAGATATCCAATCCATTGTGAGTATTTCTATACTATTTTCAATGCTTCAGGGTGTCAAATGTATTAGCCATCTACATATGTTTCTCTTTGTTATATTCATATTTTGTTCTAGTTTAGTGGAAGAGCAACCACATCATAGTCTTATAGGAGATTTCAAAGCACTACATCCACACATTGGGACAATAATGTTTCTATATGTATCCCTTTCTGAACTTACTCTGGAAAGGATCTTCTTTTACGCTCACAAATACATTGTTCCTTCTATAAATGATGATCATGGAAGGCTAGAGATTATTAAAATTGATTCTCTTCTTAGTCTAGAGTGGTAACAAACTGATTTTTTTATCCTTATCATCTTTCCAGCATACGATGGTAATGGACATACATAACTCTTTCAAATTCACACAAGTTTCTAGATCAATAGGTCTTCATTGTAGTCTACCAATCCATTGCATTGTGTTCATATTTGAAGGCCTTCCTTTTGTAGAAACTCCTACAATATTCCTATGTAAAGATGTTATATATGAGGTAGTAGAAGGTTTACTCAGAGAAAATTGGGGTTATGTAGAAGGATTGTCAAAAAGGGATAGATATCATTGCAAAATTGGTGACATAGGTATATGGTTTTGTTGTTTAAAACATCATACCTCTTTCGAAGTTAGATTTTATTATGATCATTGGATGTGCAAACTTGGAGATTGGATACCTTTATAAAGCTTTGGTTTCATTTGAAATCAATCAACAATTACATAGAAGTTGTTTTGGTTAATCAACATTGGAAATTGGCCAACTTGAGAGAGCACTTACTTCTCATTGGATATGATGATCTTCTTGATTGAAAACTTCAAATAGGAGGGAAGAATGTGTATCTTTTTCTATCATTACTGTTCATGAATTTCATAAGGTTTTACTCTATTATGAAATGTCTAGAGATTAGGAAGAGATTTGAAGACGAATTCTAGGTCCTCACAGATTGGAGCATGGATGGGACTAATATTTCATTGTCATAGCTCTTTTGCCACATTTTTATCAATTCTTATGTAAAGACAATGAGAAACTTGTGTATGAACCTATTTTTGCATTGAAAATATTTTAAAATTTTCTTTAAGAAGATTTTGGCCATAGTAAACTTGTATATATACATTCTCAATATTTTTCTTCTAAGAGAATTCTTGTTTTCTATTTTCCTTATTGTGATGTCAAATGTTAATTTTTTCTTGGTAAAACTCACTTCTATTTTAATTTTAAGAAAAGTCACTTTTTTAAAAAGTGGGACCCATCACTTAAAAATCCTTGAAAATCTATAAATGAAGTGTTGTCTCGTGATCTTTCACTTTTTCAGGTGGTAATTGAAGTTGACACCTTTGCATCTAGGAGCAAAGGTGTCGAGTGTCACATGAAGGTGGCTTGTCCCTTGCAAACTACATTGAGAAATTCCAATGAAAATTTCGTAATTATCCATAAAGAGAGTCCTTAGGGCCACATCATGACATCGTGTCTCAAAGCCTTAAGTAAATTGCTTTGTTTATCAACCATTAATCATGGGACTAGTTGTCTCTTTTTAGTTAAAAAGTCCCTTATAACTAGAACTTTAGGCTCCAACCTCCACAGAAAAGTCTTAGGTCAAATATGTATATCTCTAGTACTAGGGGTGAAAAATAGTGATGATATAGAAAGGTTAGTTTGGAATTTCACCATACGTATAGCTTTGAAGTGTCAAAAGAGACTCATTGAGAAGCTCAAGGACAATTGATGTAAACAAATCCATTAATGATAAAATTACACTTTTCTATTTTTTTTTGTCTCATGATATTATTTTGTATATCATATTTGAAAATTGGATGGATTTTCCTTACCTTATGGAGCATCTTCTAGACATATCTTGTACGTACATCGCATCCATTGTGCAATGAATGGGCTTTGGATGCCAAAAACAAAGGACTGTCATAGAAACATTGTCATAGAGATCTACATCTCTACATATCTAGAGTATGAACCATCAAACTCCAAACTTCAAAGAAAGACTTCCAACTCAAAAAATAAACACCATTGTTGGTCAAACTTGGTCCACGATATGAACAATAGTATTGCACCATTGGAAAGTACTCCTTGAGAGCTTTCCAACGATATATAACACTATATCATTTGGTTCTAGAATGACCCTTAAAACTCCAAGCGCAACTAAACCAGTATTGTCTTATCTTAATATGA